>CM053582.1:3428739-3465633 GCA_028627135.1 Pseudochirops cupreus
GTAGACAATAGAACAAGTAGGGGCGGGATAGGACATAGGGAAATATAGTCAGTCTTTCAAAATATATCCACTATGGAAATATTTTGCATAACTACACGTGTACAACCTGTATTGAATTGTTTATCTTCCCAGTAAGGGTGGGTGAGGAAGGGAAAGAATCTGGAATTCAGAGTTTTAAAATCAAATGTTTAAATTTTTTTTTAAAAAGAAAGAAAATAGTCTTGTGTTATTCTACTGTCCTCTCCTTTGTATTTGAAAGTCTTTCTTCTGATGGCTTGTAGAGTGTGTTGTTTCTGAATTGAATTGTTAAAGCAAACCACTGTGTGTCTTAGAGTTTGCAACCTTGGCTTTTTTTTCCAGGGGCAAGCTGTGAATTCTTTCAATGGGAAGTTTATTTTCTTCATTCAGAAGTTCGGAGCAGTTCTCCTTTTTGTCCTCTTGTGTTTTTCTGGGGGTCCTTAGCTTCTCTCCACACATTCTGTATTTGAGATCCATATGCTTTGCTTCCAAAATTGGCATATTTTCTATTAATGTTTTTGTTTTTTGCTTCTTTTCTTCTAGGTTGTTCTTTACTTCTGTTCATTGGTGTACCCAATCTATTGTTCTCTCTTTTGTTTCTTGGGTAAGCATTGCAGATTCCATTTATTCTAGAATTATTTTGCTGTGCAGACAAAAAATTCTACCTACATAATTCTCATTTCTCTTTTAAACTGCTTAGGAACCATGTTCTCCTCAAATTCCACAGGGTACTCTGTTGCATCAAGTGTTGAATCAAGTTCCTTCATTCTGTAGTATTCATAGATGCCTGAACTCATTTATTAGATCTGAAGGCCATATTTCCTTCTGTTGTCAGTGTTTTCCTTGTTGATTTATCTATTTATATTCAAGGTCTTTGAGATTTCTTCTTCCTAAAATCTTTGGTAATTTCAGCCTTTCTTTTTCCTCTTATTTTCCTTATTTCCTTTCTGACTCTCCCCTATAATTACATTTCCTTGGGATTTCAGTCTTAAAATGTCTCAATCGCCTTCTACGCTGGGCCATTCACAGCTCACCAGCCTAGGTCTCTACCCCAAATGCTGTGCTCAGGCTTGGTGGAATACTACATAACTTCTTTACCCACTCTTCTCTGCACACATGTGGTGTGTGTCTTGGTGACCTGTCCCACTCCCCCATTCTTTAATTCTCTGTCCTGACTTTGGTTGTTTTGAGTTTTGCAGCATTACTACTTCTGAGTTTCAGTCCTTGCTAGACTTTTGTTCCTGAAGGACTGTGGTCAATCTCACTGTTAAGTCCTGAGCAAATTTCCACACCTGAAGCCAGTGTCTCCATGGCATTGGAAATAGGAGCCTGGGGTTTAAGGGTAGGTTTGAATATGGGCCTGTGTCATGACCTTGGCTTTGTTAGTGCAGTCTCAATACCAGTAGCATGGGAGGTGGGGAAGTAGTGATGTGTGAGCTCAGAATCAATGAGTATTCATGGGTTTTTTGGTGTGGGTGTGGGGGTGGGTGTGTGGGTGTGTGGGTGTGGGTGTGTGTGTTTGTGTGTGTTTGTATTTTATCTTGTTTTTGGCTTCTGTATGTCCCAGGTATGGAGACAGCTTAAATTGCTTTATCTTTGGTGCATAATTTCTGTTTTGGAGAGGTTTGAGAGGGCATGGGATCAAAGAAAATGTCTAGTCTGCTATTTTGTTGCTCATATGAGCTGAAAGTTGTTTACTTCAAAATGACTAAGCAAGTTGTTCATACTGTTTTCTCATTGGTGACCTGCTTTATTGGACAGTCTACGTGTGTGTATTAGTTGTTTTTAAAAATTCACGGAGGTTTTTTATTACATCATACCACATAGGTGCTTCTCATTGTTGAAAAACAACTTATAGAAGAATAATTTACTCAGATGGGCTCAGTCACAAAATGGGGGCTTAAAACAAATCAATCATGGTAAGTTCACAAATTTATTTCTAATAATTTATTAAGGCACTAAAACAGCATCACTCCACACTGGAACTGATTATGCCTACTCATTTTTTCTCTTGTTACAAAAGAAGTATAAAAAAATACTGTATTCTGCATTTTAGGCACAAGTCTACCAAAAACAATTTTTCAAAATTTAACATTATTCCTATTGCAAGCATTTCCTGCCTGGACTTCCCCACCCCTCTCATTCGCTCTGATGTGTTTCCACCTCAAGATGATTTGAGGTGACATTTTTAGGCATATGGGATCAGGAAAAGGTCACACTATGTTAAAACAGAATTGTGACTTACCATCCCAGGACAGTAGTCATGTAATCTAGTACTAAAACTAATGGAACTATTCAGTTCCTCCCTTGACCATTACCCTCAAGGACGGAAACACTTCCTCATTTGATGCCAGGCCTTTCAGGTGAGTGGAGAAGTTGAATTTGGGCTAGCACTCTTGATCTCCTTCCTGGTAACCTTAGACTTTGATCTAGTTTGCTAAAAAGAAAAGGCTAGAAAGAATTTTAGACTAAAGAGAAGAATTTTTAGTTGAAATCAAAAGGAGATTTTGAAATATGTTTCCCGGGTTTACTGTGTGTAAGTGGGAGAGGGTGTGTATGTGTGTTTATTCAACAGTGACCAATACCATTACTAGTTTAAAACTCTGAGTTTTGATTGACCATTTATTAGAGCATGGCTCATGGTCAGAAGAAGAAACTAAAGATGAGAAAGTTGAAGTGAGTTTAAATAAATTTCAGAGGCCTTTCACTTTGTTGATCACCTCCTTGACACTCCCTTCTCTCTAGGTTTTTGGGATACACTTCTTCCCTGGTTCTCCTCCTACCTCTCTGACCATTCCTTCTGTCTCTTTTCTCCAAATTATGCCATCTGACTGTAGGTGTCCCTCAAGTTCTTTCCTGGGCTCCCTTCTCTTCTCCCCGTAGACTATTTCCTGTGGAGATCTTATCAGCTCCCATGAATTTAAAGACCATCTCCATGCTGATGATTCTCAGGTCTACCCATCCAGCCCCAGCCTCTCTGCTGCCCTCCAGTCTCCCATCTCCAACTGCCTTTCAGACATCTGAAATTGAATGTTCAAAACAGGACTCATTATCTTCCCCTCTAAACCCTCTCCCCCTCCTACCTTCCCTATTACTGTAGAGGGTAACACCATCATCCCAGCCCCCCATTCTGAACTCCTCATTCTCTCTCACCCCTCAGATCCAAGCTCTTGCCAAGGCCTGGTGATTTCACCTCTGCAACATCTCTTGAATATGCCTCTTTCTCTCCTCTAACTCTGCCACCCCGCTAATGTAGGCCATCATATCCTTACACCTGGACTATTGCTGGAGAGCTCTGCCTCAAGTCTCTCCCCACTCCAATCCATCCTCCATTCTGCCACTAAAGTGATTTGCCTAAAACATATAACCTCCCTACTTAGTAAACTGCAGTGACTCCCTATGGCCTCCAGAATCAACTATAAAATGCTGTTTGGCATTCCAATCCCTTCATAACTCTTCCTACCATTCCAGTCTTCTTAACACTCGACTTTCCTCCCCTTCCCCATCCCCAGTCCCTGACTCTTTAATCCAGCGACACTGATCTCCTGGCAGTTCCATGACCAAGACCCTCCATGTCCCAGCTCTGTGCTTTTTCTCTAGCTGTCCTCATGCCTGGAATGTTTTCTCTTCTTTGCTCCAACTACTGACCCCCCCTGGATTCCTTATGTCCCAACTCCAACCCCACCTTCTACAGGGAGCCTTTCCCAACCCCTCTTAATTTCTATGCCTTCCCTTTGTTAATTATTTCCTATTTATCCTGGATTATCTATCTATCTATCTGTCATCTCTTGTTTGGACATAGCTGTTTGCTGCTTGTCTCCCCCGTTAGATTATGGGTTCTTTGAGGGCAGAGACTGTCTTTCGCCTCTTCTCATATCCCCAGTGCTGCTGAGCACAGTTCTTGGCACATAGTAGGTGCCTAATAAATGTTTATTAACTAACAGAGGTGGGAATAGAATTTAGGTCACAAGCTCAGGGGATAGTATAGTATTCAACCCCCCTCATTTGACAGATGTAGAAAGAGATTTAGAATGGGGAAGTAACTTGCCCAAGATCATGTGTAAGGAGAAACATATTGTATGACTAAAAGAGCAACCTCCTTTCTTCCCCTGGGAGAAGCTTTCCAGCTGATCCTCTGCAGGAACCACACAATCCAGGACTTGAGCTGCCTTTTGGCCATAAGATGGCAGTGTTGCTTCACTCAGCAGAAGGGCTAACTGAGGTCCCTTGTGGAAACTTAACTAATTCACTTCTAGAGCTGGGGTTCTCTCCCCTTTAAAAGAGGAGAACAATAAGAGTAGTAAGAGCTCTCATTTCTATGGACTTTCAGGTTTCCAAGACAATTTTCTGCCAACAGTCCTATGAAAAAGGAAATCCAAGAATAATGGGGATTAGAACTATGAGTGGAGGTATGAGGTCCCTGGGAAGGTAGAGCTTACCAGAAGAGGAGTAGATTTCATTGGCCCCACATTATGTGAAGAGACCAATTTCTGTGGGCTTACTCTAAGAAACATTTATGAAATGCCTACTATTCTTGCCTAATTGTGACTCAGGAGAGTCCCCCAATTAAGTTCTGTATTAAAATGAAATGATATACTCATTGGTCATTAAAAGGAGATTTACTTAGGAATATCAAGGGAAAGGTATTCCAGAAGAATATGTATCACAGACCAGCCAAGATAGTATAGTAGAAGAAAACAGTACAGCCCAGCTCTCCTCTTCCCTACCATCAACAACTATTCCCCAAAGACCTAGAAATTCAACAGGCTAAGGAGTCGTGATCAGGAACACTATGAAAAAAAAAAAAAAAACAACAATAAACAGTGATTCATTTTTTCCCAGATCCAGTCAGCATAGGAAGATGAACAGAGGTTCTTGGACACTGAACATACTATGTACCAGAGACACTGTTATATTTGTTGTTGTTCAGTCGTGTCAGTCATTCTGACTCTTCAGATTCTCCATGACTCCACTGGGGGTTTTCTTGGCCAATATACTATTGCCATTTCCTTCTCCAGATCATTTTACAGATGAGGAAACTGAGGCAAACAGAGGTGAAGTGACCTAGCCAATGGTCACACTGCTAGTAAGTGTCTGAGGTCAGATTTGAACTCAGGAAGAGGAGTCTTCCTGACTCCAGGCCTGGTGTTCTGTGCCCTCTAGCACCCCCTAGCTGCCTCTAGCCAGGAGGCTAGAATCTACCAATGAAGAGCCACTAAATTCAGGCCTGTCTACCAACCACAGCAAGAAGAGGTCCTAGAGGTTCTACAAGGGGAGGTCTAAAGCAGGAAGAGTTATCAGCTAGCATTGCTTATATTTCAGAACCCAGTCCAAGATCCAGTATGAAATGAGGTTACCTGTGGAAGACTAGGAAAAAATCTTGGGCCCGAGACTGTATAATGGGCAAGTAGCAGGAACAGAAATTAGCATCAGTGCATGTGGCTCTTTCCCCAGGACCAAAATGTGATCTGGAGGGGGGGGGGGGATGTGAGATTTTCTGGAAAACACACTTTTAAGTTTAATCTTAAATCAAAACAAAACAAATCCAGCCCTAATGTTTTCCTTCAGCTTTTGCTGATTTCCAGCAATATAAACATTCACACAGAAAATTGAAAATCGACTCTCTTGAACTGCCTCTAGTGTGCCTCCCCCCACTCCTTTGCAGAGTTAGGATGACTTTTTTTAATGTATATTGATCAGTTTTTCTGATTTTAAAAAAATTTTTCTTCTCTTTCTTTTTTTGTTAAAAATGTTTTTTATAGAGAATGGAAATGGAGAGGGATATCAGAAGAAATTTTGATGAGGTAAAAAATGAATTTGTTGTTCAGGCCTTTCAATCATGTCTGACTCTTCATGACCCCAGCTGGGGTTTTCTTGGCAGAGATACTGGAGTGGTTTGCCATTTCCTTCTCCAGCTCATTTGACAGATGAGGAAATGAAGCAGAGTTAAGTGACTTGCCCAGGGTCTCACATACCTAGTGAGTATCTGAGGCTGAATTTGAATTTGGGTCTTCCCGACTCCAGGAAGCAATAAACACTTTTTTAAAGACCATGTTTGCATCATAAAAAGTATTTGGGGAATCCCTTCACTTCCTTATTTTTTGCAAATAGTTTATGTAATATTGGAATCAATTGATTTTTGAATGTTTGATGAAATTTACTTGTTAATCCATCCAGTGCCAAGATTTTGTTTTCCCCTTTGGGATTTTATCTATAACGTGTTCAATTTCTTTTTCTATGATTGGGTTATTTAAATTCCCTATTTTCTATTCTGCTAAATTCAGGCATTTTAAATTTTTTTGTAAGCATTCACCCATTTCATTTAAGTTATTAGTTTTATTGGCATATAGTTGGGTAAAGTAATTCCTAGTACTTTTATTTCTTTACTTGTTATAAAGTCTAGTTTTCATTTTTGATACTGCAAATTTCTATCTCTAATTTTGATGTTTTCTTGGAGTTCTAAAATGTGTTGGTTTTTTAGAGTTTTTTTAGTTGCATGCCCAATTTATTGATCTGGTTTTCCTTTCATGTGTTGGTGAAAGTGTTTAGAGATAGAAGTTTTCCCTTAAGGATTGCTTTAGCTGTATCCCACAAATTTTGATATACTGTCTCATTGTCATTTTCTTTGATGATATCTGTTTTCTTCTGTAATCTTTTCTTTGACTGACAGATCTTTAGGATTGTTACTCTTCAATTAAATGTTAATCTTCTCTTCAGTGACCCTTTATTGAATATAATTTTACTTGTACTGTGGTCAGTACAGGATATCTGATATTTCTAATTTTCTGTAATTTTGTAAGTTTTAATACATGGTCAGTATTTGTAAATGTTACACGCAATGTGTAATACTCTCTATTCCCTCTTCAGTGATCACTAGAAATGTATCATAACTAACTTTACTAAAATAATTTTCAGATTCTTAATTTCTTATGTATTTTTCATTAGTTTTATCTAAGTCTGAAAGGAGTACATTAAAGTTCTTGACTATTATTGTTTTATTGTCCATCTCTCCATTTAACACTTTAGTGTATAAATATTTAGATGTTATGCTATTTGGTGTATTTTTGTTAAGTATTCAACATTAAGTCAGTGCGTATGGTACCTTTTAATATAATGCATTTTCACTCTCTGTTTGAATCAAATGTATTTTTGCTATTGAGTTATCAGAGAGCATGATTACTACCCATACTTTTGCTTTTTTTGAGTTCAGCTAAATGTCAGCATCTTACTTTCACTGTGTTAATGGTTATGTTTTAACTCTGCATCAATCTAGCCTCAGACACTAACTAGCTGTCTGGCAAGTTACTTCACCTCTGTCTGCCTCAGTTTCCTCATCTGTAAAATAGGAATTAATAATAGCACCCATCTCCCAGTAGATATTTGTAAAGCATAGTGCCTTACACACAGTAGGTACTATATAAATGCTTATTCCTTTCCAGTCCCCTTGACAAAGAACTTTACTTACCTTTTTTACTTTTCTTTTGATGATTATGTTTCAGTTTCAAAGTTTCTACTCAGTTCTGCCATTTTTACCAGGACTGCTTGGAAGTCCTCCATTTCATTAAAGATTCATTTTTCACCCTGTATGATTATCCTTATTTTATTTGGTTGTAAGCCAATATATGTGTATATGTGTGTGTGTGTATGTGTGTGTGTGTGTGTGTATAGTGTATATAGTATATATTATATATGTGTATATATATATATATATACATACCATGTGTATGTGTATATATACCATATATACTGTGTATATATATATGTGTGTGTATATATAGTATATATGTTATATATACACATATATATATATATATATATATGTATATATATATATATATATACACATACACACACAGACCCATTGTCACAGTGTCACAGTCATGGGGTATATGTCTAATATAAGGCAAGAAATTTATCTTATATGTGTACATGTTTGCATAAATAAGCATATGATATATATGTGCATATACAAACATATGTACATATGTGTTTGTGGATAACTAATCAATAAGCATTTAAGTGCCTACTATATGTTAGATGGCAGTTAGGTGGCTCAGTGGATAAGGGGCTGCGTCTGGAGCATCTGGCCTCAGACACTAGCTGTGTGACCCTGGACAAGTCATTTCACCTCTGTTTTCCTTAGTCTACTGGAGAAGGAAATGGTAAACCACTCCAGTATCTCTGCCAAGAAAACCTCATGGATGATATTGGCATGCTGTGGTCTATGGGGTTATGAAGAGTCAGACACAACTGAACAACAACAAAAAGTTTAGTTTAGTCTGCCTTAGACTAGACTTGTCCCAGTGAGACTGCAATAAAAGCTCGAAGTCAGAAAGGACAGGAACCTAAAAAGGGATTCAGATGCAAAACAGACATGCCTTGCTTGGGAATGGGTATGAAGTTTGATTATGGTTATCCCTTCCACATCATGGGGATTAGGGGCATAGTGCCCCCCTGGCAATCTAGATAATCTGTGCAAAATTTTTTGGCCCTCTGTACCAGAGAAGAAGTCTGAATTTTTTTTAAAATTTTTCTTCAATGAAGTGTTTGCAGAACCTTATTGTACAATATTATATGTATATTTCATGCATTTCTAAATTTCTAAATTTTTTCTATGTCATCTGTGGTTTTCACAAACTCCCCCAAAATTCCCATTAAATTTCTTATGCCAACCCGCAATATATTGAAACTGCAATGGGGAAAGTCGCAATGTAGAAGGAATAACTGTAATTCAATTGTATATGAAGAGAACAGCAAGCAAATGAACTTGTGTCCAGGGCACAGGCTTCATTCACACCTTTGTCTCTAGCCACTCATCTAAACTGAAATCTTCAAATTCGATTTGTCAGTATTCAACATATTCATCAGCATTTGTGATACACATCCCATGCTGATTTTTCCAACTTGAAAAATTTCTTCAATTGCTACTCAATGAAGAATTCATTAATGAATTCACTTCACATTAATGAAGCCCATAGTAATGGCAGTGATAGGAAAGACTATGAGACTTCACCTGTTTGCCCTAAAGGTTTCCATAATGTGCCCATCTCCAGGGCTTTTTACCAACCATATTAGACTATTTACCGGAAGAAGGAATCATCCATTTTCTCTAGTGCCTTTTAGTGTCAACACTGTATTTTCCCCCGTGCCCCATAGCCTTGTCATGGCAGAGGGGCTTGCATAGCTGAATCAAACTATGAACAATGTCATGCAGGGTTACCTGAGACATACAGGTCATAGTGGACAGTTCTGACAAAAGGTGGAGGAGGAAATGGAAAGCCACTCCAGCATCTTTGTCAAAAAAAACCCATGGAAAATATTAAAATGATAAAAGATATGACAACTGAAGATGAGCCCCCCAGGTCAGAAGGTATCCAGTCACTACTGGAGAAGAGTGGAGGACAACTACAGGTAGCTTCACTACTAATGAAGCAGCTGGGCCAAAGCCCAAAGGAAGTCAGTTGTGAATATGTCTGGTGACAAAAGGAAAGTCTGATGCTATAAAGATTGCACAGGAACTTGGAATATGAGATCTATGAACCACTCCTGACACCATTTTATGGTTTGTGAGAACAAACCCCAAAATCTAAAATAGTTTTAGAAATAATTTATGAGGTCTTTTGGTAGAGAGAGCTAGAAAGGCGTTATGGCTCCCTCCTCCAGGTTCTGGAAGGCTTACATTACATAGGATTTTGACAAAGGTTTCCACCCAGGTATCACACATGAGATACACAATGGAACAGAAAACACAAGCTTTGGTAAATCCAAAACAAGATCTTAGTAAGGAATACCCAAAACAAAAATGCTTTGGAAGGATCTAAAACCTGGGGGATCCCCAAATTCTTTGTGGCTATCTCAGATATTTGTAAAGAGTTACTGAAGTCAGATGACATTCTGGGTGCAAACAATCTCTAATCACAAAAATTATTAATGAATGATAAATAATCCACAGGAGCCACTAACTTCCATTTGGCTAATTCTGATTTTCAAGGAATTATTTTCTTTACTAAGGCTTCATACCTCTTTTCCCAAACTATTAAATTCTCTTTTTGTATCTTTCTTGCATAGTTCTCATTTCTTTTCTCATTTTTCCTTTATCACTCCTATTTGGTTTTTTAAGTCTTTTTTTCTCTTTTAAAATGCATTCTTTAATTTATCTACAAATTCTTGTTGGACTTGTGTCCAATCTGCATTTTTCTTTGAGGCTTTGCTTGAAGATGTTTTTCAAGTCATTTTCTTCTAAGTTTGTGTCTTGATCTTTCCTATCACCATAATAGCTTTTTATGGTCACATACTTTTTTTTTCTTGTTTGCCCATTTTTTCAGACTATTTCTTTGTACTTTATTTTAGTTTTGGGTTCTGCTCACTTATGGGTGTGGGGATGTCTAGCCTAAACTTCTATCTTTTTATTACCTTATGCTGTTCTCACAGCTCAATTTGGGTGGGAGGCCTATAAGTTTTTGTACTTCCAAGGTCTGGTGATATGTTTGTTCCCTTCCTACCTGATCTGTACTCTTCAAATTCTTGAATCAGATTTGGCTTTTGGTGGTTTAGTTTCCATATATTGCTGCTGGGCCCAGATGCTGTTATCCCTCTGGGAAGTTCTATAGGTTCAGACTGATTGGATTGCTGGGTCCCCTTTGTTCTGGAACTCTTACCTTGGTTATTCTACCGCAGGTTTATCTGCTGGGATAAAGGCTAGAACTGAATAGCTAATCTGCTCCTGGGCTGAGATCATACAGCTCCATTTCTGGAACTTGTTCCTTGTTATTGTACACAGGTAGGACCTCTCTCTTGTTTGTAACCACAGCCAAGACTGTAATCTCAGGGTCTTCTCTGCCCTCAAACTGTGACTAGCATTTGGATAATGAATGACAGAGCTGACATTAGGCACTTGTTGCTATACTCAGCACTGGTCCAGGGGTCCTCTGCTATCTCTATCCCAGTGCTAACATCTCTACTGTTCAGTTTTAGCTCCTTTACTGTCCCCATCGCTGCTGTTGCACTGTGTTCCTGGCCAGCCCCTGGGAAGAGCAATACCCTTAGCCATCCTTCTGTGGACACAGCTACTGAGGACCCAGAAAAGAAAGGCCTAGACTTTCAGCATCAGAAACTGGGAGGATTTTATCAATAGAAATGACCTTAGAGAAGAGGCCTGACTGCCTCAAAGAACCATGGGACTTTTCTTGCAACTGACTCACAGTTGAAATCTCCCCCCTTAAGAGTGTGAGTTCCTTGAGAGCAGCAGCCGTCATTCTTTTCTTTCTGTAACCCTAGCCCTTAGGGTTTGCAAATAGTGAGTGCTCAACATTTTATTCATTCATTCTTTCTTTTCCATCTGCTTCTTCATTTTGGGCCTGCTTCATTGGCAGTCCAAGATCTGTGGGCTGACTCTGACCAGGGAGATAGGCTATCTATACAAATGCATATTGGAATGTGGCTGATTCATCCACTTGGATTTTACTGTGAGAACTGATCTTATTTACTAGGCCCTGACAGTATTCTGGGTCTCAATGCAGTATCTGAGGTGCAGCTGAAAACCTTCAAAATCCATTGAGAAGCTTTCTTCCATTTGGGTTTGTACTAGATAACCTCCATAATAGTGACAAATGCCTTGGGACAGAATAGCACCTTATTCATTTTAGATACATAGAGTTTAAACTGAATCCAAACACACAGACTCTAGACTAAGTGTGAAAAGTTTTCAAAGGACAGCAGATAAAGTGAAATGAAGACATCTAGGAAGTCTGTTCTAATCCAATCTCAGACACTTATCAACTGTGTGACCCTGGGCAAATCACTTAAGAGTCAGTCAAGAAGCTGTTCCTAAGTACCTTCTAATGTGCCAAGCCCTGGTGATATAAATACTAAAAAAAAAAAAAAAAAAAAAAAAAAGATAATCCCTGCCCTCAGAAAGCTTACATTCTAATGGAGGAAGACAACATACAAAAAGAAGCTGAAAAGCATATGAGGGAAAGGAGGAGGGAGGCAGGGAAAAGCCCAAGGAAAGTAACCTGGTAGAGAAGACCCAAAGTAGTGAATCCAAGTGAGAAATGAGATTTCTCAGCTGGGCTCTCACCTTAAATGGAGAGTTAGAGTGCACAGCCCCACCCTCAGTGGATAGAGCACTGGGCCTGGAGTCAGGAAGACTGGAGTTCAAATCTAGCCTCACACATTTGTTAGCTGTGTGTTCCTGGGCAAGTCACTGTGCTTCTGCCTCAGTTTTCTTGACTGTAAAACAGAGATCATAACAGTCCCTACTTCCCAGAGCTGTTGTGAGGATCAAATGAGATAATACTTGTAAAGTGCTTAGCATAGTGCCTGGCCACCCCACAATCTGAGAGCCACAGAGACTCCATTAAAAGATGGAAATTAGGAAAAAAAAAAAGCCCCATGTTGGCACTAAAATATCAATGTGCTTAAGAGGAATTAAAAGTGGGGAGAGCAAGAAGTTTTATAGTTTTGAGGAAACTGCGGTACAATGCTCAATATAGCCTAAAATGGAAATGATTAAGGACCAGGTCAAAATCACGTACCCACAATCAGCCCTTTTACACTAATCAGGTGAAACAAATAACCATTTTTTTTCAATGGATATGAGCAAGATCAGGTTACCTCCCTCAGTGTGAAAATAGAGTCACCCTAAATTTGTTTCTGGACTTAACACTCCATTACTCAATATATAAGACTAATAGCTATTTCCCAGTAGATAAATGATCAAAGGATATGAACAAACACTTCTTAAAAGAACTGCAAAATATTCACAACCACATGAAAAATGCTCCAAATCACTAAAATAAGAGAACTGCAAATCAAAACAAAACTGAGGATTCACCTTATACTCTGCAAACTGGGGTGGCAAAAAATAGTAGCAGTCAATGGTGGAGGAGTTGTGGAAAGATGGGCACATGAATACATCGTTGGTAGAGCTGTGAAATGGTAAAGCCACTTTGGAAAGCAATGTGGAATGATGCAAATAAAGTGATTAAAATATCCATACCCTTTGACCCAGAGATTCCATTACTAGACTTATACCTCAAGGAGGTAATTGATAAGAAGAAAGTATATACTCCCAAATATTTATAGCACCATTTTTTGTGATAGCGAGAAATTGGAAACAAAGTAGATAACCATTATTTGGGGAATGGTTGAACACATTATGGTACATGTTTTCAACAGAATAATATTCATGCGCTATAAGAAATTATGGATGTGATTTATAAAGAGAAACATGGAAAGATCTACATGAACTGATGCAGACGGAAGTCAGCAAAGCCAAGAAAACAGTGTACACAATGACTACAGCCATGTAAATGGAAAGAACAGTGACCCACCAGAAAACCAAAAGTAAATGTAATGAAATTATTATAAATATCAAGTAGGACTAGATGAAGGGGGACACCCCCAACAGGCCTCTTGACGGGAGTGGGAGGACTACGTCTCACATAAGGCATAGGTTTTGAGACTCAATGTATTGATCGCTTGCACTGACTTTTTTTCCTCTCTAAAAAAATACTATTTGTCCTATGGGCTGGTTCTGGGGGGAGGAGGGAGGCAGCAGAGAAGGGATACATGGGATACTACGGGGATGTGAGAAACAGAAAACATCAATAAAAAGTTATTAAACAAACAAACAAAAGAACCTTTCATTATTCAGTTCCTTCCTGGACTCCTCCCCTCAAGGACTGAAAGGACTTCCTGTCTGTGATCAGTATCTTCACCTTGAAGGCCAAAAAGGATAATTGTCTTAGCTATGTTATGCTCAATGTTATGCTTTTCAGTGTTTAACAGCCAGCTCTCCAGAAAACAAAACAAAACAACAACATGTGCATTACATTGTTAATACCTTCCCCTCACTTTCTTAAATCTAGACAGTCAAAACAAATCATTAATCAAGCCCTGGTTTGTAGCATTTCCTGATTATTAAAGTATAAATGCTCACACTGAAAACTGGAGTTGCTTCCAGCACACCCTGGACATGGTGTCAATCCCATCAAGTGGGTATGGAGGCCAGGATTTTATCTAGACTAGAGGTAAGTATGAATAGCGGTATGATTATTATGCCAAGCCTGGAGTCCGTCTCTTCCTGAGTTCAAATGTAGCCTCAGACACTTCCTAGCTGTGTGAGCCTGTGCAAGTCACTTCACTCTTTGCCTTCATTTCCTCATCTGTAAAATGAGCTGGAGAAGGAAATGACAAACCACTCCAAGATCTTTTCCAAAAAGGCACCAAATGGGCACACTGAGAATTAGACATGACTGAATGAGTTCTGGGTGATTTGTGCTAACCATTTAGCACCTTACTCCCTTTCTCTAAGAAGGGACTCCACTTCGCTTCCCCTCCGTGGTTTATCATCTCTGTGCTCATGATTCTCAAATCTCCCTATCCTGTGCCAATTTTCTGCTGACCTCCAGTTTCAAATCTCCAAGTGCCAATGTCCAGAAGACATCTTAAAGTGAATATGTCTAAAACAACTCATTCTCTTGCCCTCTAAGCCAGTGGTTCTCAATTTGTGGATCATGACCCCTTTGGGGGTCGAACCACCCTTTCACAGGGGTCGCCTAAGACCATCGGAAAACACATATTTCCCATGGTCTTAGGAACCGAGACATCGCTCCTCTATCTGTCTCCAGGCGGGTCTGCCCACATGCAGATAGGTCCACATACAAGTATTAAAGGGTCTCAGCATTAGGAAGGTTGAGAACCACTGCTCTAAGCTCTCTTCACCCCTTATCTTCCCTACTGCTGTTGAAAGCAATGCCATCCTCTAGTCCCCCAGCCTTGAAACCTACACGTTATCCTGGACTCCTCACTATCTCACCATTCAGATTGAATCTCTTGCCAAGTACTGTTGATTTTGCCTTCCTAGCATCTTTAGTATATGCTTCTTTCTTTCCTTTAACACTGCAGGCCTTCCTCACCTCATGCCCTCAGCTATTGCCAAAGAATCATGTTTAGATAAGTTGACAGTGGACACAACCCAGGCCAATTACCATAACCCAATTTTGATAATTTGACAAATTATTGAACTAGTTACTAATTTTTTTTTCTTTTAAAACATGATAGAAAATGTTCTTTCTAACACCTCTGAGGAACAAAGTTAGACCAGGCTGAGGCAAAAAAGGGAGATCTCAAGGACAGTCAGGGAGAAGACCTAGACCGAAGGAAGTCCCAAGCAAAGGTCAGTTCTTTTCTGTTTCTCCTTCCAATGCCATTATCACTTAGATTGCTGTTTCATTACCCAGTCTTTTCCAGTGATCTGAATTTTTCTTCAACCGCAAAGAGGCCAAGGCTACTAGAGAGAGAGATAAAAGTAAAATTAGACAACCTCCACCTAAATGTTAGAAATTTTCCTGAGAACTAGGAGCATTATGATTAAATTCACACATTTTTATCTAAAATAAACTCCTTAAAACCAAAGAGAAAGGAACCATGTGGACCTTAGAGGTCATAATGCTCCTTTCCTTGTCTCAAAATGAGCTAATAATTGAAACAAGATGCTATTCCAAAGATTGGGAAGACTTTACCACACAGACTGAAGTCTATGAGATTAATTGATTGGGCACCTTACTTTAAGTGGAATGGGGTTTGATAAATCAATCACACCTGTATTTGGAACCTGAACCCTAAAAGATGAAATTGTAGGCTTTTCTCTCGGGTTCATTGTCCCTACCCCAGAGTTCCAGGGATGATCTCTTCAACAAAGCTTGGGTATGCTGCATGTACAAGGTTTCCCCAGAAGGAAAGGTACTTACCATGCAAAGGTGATATCAGGTATGGGATAATTATTGATTTCCTCAGTCGTAAAAGAATTGGTTAAAACTCAAATGTCTACAAATGTGCTAACAAACACTTAAAGTATGAAACACGAATCCCTCACCTATTATATTCTCTCAGGAAGTAAAGACGATTTTGAGTATTTCATTTTCCTCTACTATGTATGTCCTACAAGTCCAGACCCCCATTAAAGTCAGGGAATGACTTGGCTTTTCATTTCTTTTTCTCTGCCTATCCCCTCCAGCAGGCCTGTGTGCAGTCAGTGCTCCAACCCTTGCATGTATGACGTAGCCTCCAAGCTTTGCCCATGCCCAGATTACCTCCCATGGAGGCACCCATGTACTTCTGGGAGATGGCATTCTGCTTCCCTTCCTATTCATGTCTGAATAGCCTCTTTCCATTGGCTGCCTTGCTGGAACAAATTGAATCTTTTAAATTCTCCAAATACACAAGGGATAGCATTTCCCTATTCCTCTCCGTCTCCCTCTGTTTGTCTCTACCTATCTCTTCCCATCTCTCTCCAGAGACATTTAGGGAGTTGGGTGACAGGAAGGGCTACTTCCCCGCCCCTCACACCTTTAGGCCCTGAGAAAAGGGTTTGGGGTTTTGGTCTGTTTGATTTGTCCTTTTCCATTGGAGGCATAGATGGTAGAATTCCCCACTGGATCTGGATTCAAGCCATGTCAACCTCGGAGGCAGAATTCCAGGCAGGATGCTGTTGGCAACCCAGCAGGGAAGCCCTAAGAAATGGGGGTGCCTGGGACTCAAGCCCAGGGGAGGCTTTGGTCTTAGAACTGTGTTCTGTAGGAACTGAGCTAAGCTGTGAACTTGATCTCTCTTCCCTCTCCAAAGTATAAGGTGGTGCAGGAGGGGATTATGCTGCCAGGTGTTGGGGAGAATGTTTGTTCTTGTTAATGGTGGCTAGGTGGTACAGTGGATAGAGCCTAGAATTAGGAAGACCTAAATTCAAATCTAGCCTCAGACATTTCTCAGCTATGTGACCCTGGGCAAATTACTTTACCACTGTCTGCCTCAGTTTATTCAACAGTAAAGTGGGGATAATAATAGCACCTGTCTCACAGGATTATTGTGAGGATCGAATGAGATAATATTTCTAAATCACTTAACACAGTACCTGGAACATAGTAGGTTCTTAATAAACACTTGTTTCCCACCCCCCATTATACTTTTAGAGTAAATATTCGTTTATAAAACTGATCTGTTAAGTGGTTCAATGAATCTGGGACACAAGTTGTTGTTCAGTTATTCAATCGTGCCTGACTCTTCATGACCCTGTGGACCACAGCAGGCTAATACCACCCATGAGGTTTTCTTGGCAAAGATACTGGAGTGCTTTGCCATTTCCTTCTCCAGTGGACTAAGGCAAACAAAGGGAAAGTGACTTGCCTAGGGTCACACAGCCATTAAGTGCCTGAGGCCAGATGTGAACTCAGGTTTCTTGATTCCATGCTCAGCACTATGTACTGAGCTGCACCTTGGTGTACAGGGGCCCCTTATAATTGGGAGAATGCCATTGGTGGGAGCATGAGCCAATGGCAGAGATACTAGACATCCTCTAACCCCCTTAAAGGGTACTGGGAACCCTTTGGGAGGAGTGAAATGTAACACACTCGACCTGTGTCGGGCAGTGGGAGGCCATAATATTTACTGTTACACTAGAAAGGACCAGTTCATTGATCTGGGCTCAGGAAAAGAAGCACAAAAGAAAAAAAAGCAATGGAGTTATGAGCTCAGGCTCAGATTCACTTTAAGAAATTCCGAATTCAGATGCCATGTGCTCCTACTTGCCATGAATTGGGATGGGGGAGTTTCTTTCTTCTCTGCCCTCACACCCCAGGTTCCAACGGAAAGGCTACGTGAGTCTTATGTGATTCACTCCAAGGAGAAGGGAGGAAGGAATATATTTGGCCTTAGGGGTTTTTATGACTTTTTCTGAGGTTTTGAGAGTTTTTCTGGTTCAGTAACCAGTCATTTTGGACACAGTCTCACAGACACAGGGACCAAGTTGAGGATCGCTGCATGGTTCCCAAGGGAAGTATTTCAGTGTTGAGCCAGAGCACGTCTTTCCCTGTAGAGCTAGTAGGCACATGTCTAGCTCCATGAGAGGGGCTCCAGGCCAACAGATGGGGGGAGAGGAAGCCCCCCAAAATATTCTTGCTACACTTAAGAATGACAGACTGAAATCATCCTCCTAGAAACTTCTTCCAGTCAGTCCTGGTTCTCCTCTGGGGCACATGACAACCCTTCAAGTAGGTGAAAGTCTCCCACAGCCCGCCTCTATTATTCTCTTCTCTGGGCTCAACAAACATAGACCTTCTACCAATCCTACTGTAACAAGCTTTCAGGTCCCTCTACCGTCCTGGTTGACTTTCTTAAAAAAAAAAAAAAATATATATATATATGTATATGTATATATATGTATATATATATATATGTATGTATATATGTATATATACATATATTTCAATATTTCCTTTTTTTCAATATTTTATTTCAAATATAAAATATTCACACCCATCCTCCAAAATAACCATCTGAGCCAATTACATATTTTCACCAACTTTTATTTCCTCATTTTTTTCTCCTTAAAACAGACTTAGCAGAACATGCCAGACTTTTCTTGAAAAATGGCGCACTATTAGGCATACCCTAATGCTCATTTTTATAGAGGAGTCCAAGAGACCACTCTAATTGCTCATTTGAAGTTCTTACCAGTGTTGAGTGTAGCCCCAGACAGCCCTAGCCCAACCGGGAAACCTCAGCTGGTTTACAAAGTGAGTTTCATGTCACCACTCATTCAGATTTGTGGGCAGGCTGCCAGCTCTTCAGAACTAACTCTTTACCTTTCATGGGATGGCCTCTTGACCACTTCAAAAACACATAAGGGAGCAGAAACAAAAAAGCTAAGGAGGCACCTTTAAGCACAAGAACTACACACAAAGTTATGTACTAGTGAATACCTGGATTACCACTTAATGATGTAAGTTAAAAGGAAAAAAAGCCTTAATTCATAGGAGGGAGGAAGAGAAGAGTCTTGGCCAGTTATGTTCCCAGGGCTAATTCTGTTAGACTAGTTGTAGGAAACACACTTAACAAGAACCAACCCTAAATATATTTATATACTTTGAATTTCATTTTGGAATATGCCAGAATGTTGTCTGATTTTACGAAGAGCAGTTTTAGGGATTCAGAGTAATCCAGGGGAGTCTGTGATTTGCAGAGAGACCAAGGAGATCTGTTTGTACACTCACCAGCACTAAAGAATTCTGATGGGGCCCTACATATAGCAACTCTCTCTGACCAAAATTACAATAAAATATGGATATGCTGACCACTTTTAAAAGCTGCTTAGCAGCAATACTGGGTATGTTTATATGTTTACAGACTTATCAAGTACATGAGGGGCAGTCTTGCAAAGTGGCTCTAGGGTAAGAAAAGCCTGAATCCAAGTTCCACCCTGGTGACCCTGGGCAAACCCCTTAACAGTGACTCCTGCCACCAGTTAACTACGCTGCAGAGTTCCCTATACCAATGGAATCACAGATCATACCTGCCCCTTTCCCCAAATTAAATTCCCACCTTTTGATAGGACAAACTAAGATCATGGTTATTACTTCTAAGAATGCTGCCTGTGAGGTTGTCACTATATTTGAGTATATGTAGAAACATGGAGTACATAAAAACAAGAATCCAGTTTCTTTGGGTTGTTCATGTACAATTCAAAGAAATTTCTTGAAAGAATCAATGAAGCTGAGAAATCTTGAGCTCATGAGAATTCTCAGAGTAGAAAAGACAATTTATGGGATTTAAAAGATTTAATTAAGAAAAAAAGGCTAGGATATTTAATTTCCTGTATGATGAAGCTTGTGGATAACCATATAGCTTACATAATTGACATAATTTGGAATAAGAAGTTCCCTCTCAATAGTTGGGGGGATTAAAAGATGCTCTTTTTCTCCTGCTTTCTTCATTCAATTCTGTTTTGGGACATTTTCCCAACCCTGTTTTCATGTGGCCCATAACATACTTAGTATAAATGCAAGGTCCCATTTCCAGCTGTAACAATAACACTTCCAAAGTGGAACAGCACAACTTTTAATTTCTATCAGCATTTTACACAACGGTATTTTAAAAGTTGGGTATTGAATAACAAAATGGTTTGAGTTACACTGAATTTTCATTTTACACTCTTATCAGGACATTTGCAAACTGGCTGGATGTTGTATACAATGTGATCTTCAACTTCTTTTTCTTCTTCAAAACGTGAAAGGTCCAACTTTCATTCTGATCTGGAGGAGAAAGAAAGTTCTAGAGGAGGTACTTGTATTGTAGAAGGGAGTCTTTAGATATTTTAAACTGTTTCCAAGGAAAGTCAATCTATATGAAGAACTTAATGCCATATGCCAATTTATAGTCTCAGAGTTCTGGGGTATGATCGTGTCCCATCAAAAATTTTCATAGGGTGACACTCACAATGCATCAGCAATCCTTAGTGCTATATTCTGGAGTTACTAAACAATTTGAGAGGTGCATAACATGTCAATGGTTCCAGATCAAGGTAGGCTACTCCCTCCTTCTCCCCCTCCCCACATACACACACAGCTGTGCAGTCATCACATATTACACCTGGACATACAAAATTCAATCTCTGTTGGCTACTTGTAGGCAGGATAGAAAAAGAAGGGAAAACAGAAGAGGTTCCAGGATAACCTGCCAAATCCCAATATCATTTCTGTGACAAGAACTTCAAGTCATCCATACAACAAACATTTTGTCAAAGCAATTTGAGCTATAGGGTATCTGGGTATGACATAAACAGTGGCCAAATGCTTTTGAGGGGGCAAAACACCAAGAATTTTTATAAAGGGGCTGAACTGCAAATCTTATGAAAAGGGGAAAAAGCAATGCCACACCTGTGCATTTACCATTACCAGTACTTTTGCACGACAGAGAAATGATGTTGCTTTTCTCTGATTATTTTAGGAAGTTGCAATGGGGGGATGACTTGTTTGAAACACTGTCAAGCTGCATTACCTTTTATGTTGGGGTTTTTTTTTTCATTTTTGAAATGTGTAGATTTAGACATGGAAATCTGCATTGTAGAAAGCTTGCTTCCGGTGGGCCGTATTATAATAAAGTATTTAGGAAAATATCTAATATTGAAGTCATCCCTCCCATTGACTTCCTTCAGAAAACACACAATACCCACCAGAAAACCACATTTAAACCAGGCTGGTATGGGAAACTGACCAAGATAGACCATTAGAATATGGAATAGAGGAAAAAGGTGAAGACGAATTTGAAGGAAAAGGAATGAATGAGGATGGGGGGAGGAGGGGGAGGAGGAGGAAGGGGGGAAGGGGAAGGGGAGAGGAAGGAGGAGGAGGAAGAGGAGGGAGGGAGTTGAGGGGCGAAGGGTGGGAGGGGCAGGGTAGGCACGCAGTTAAGGCATCTTTTGAAAAATCCCTTACGGCTTTGGTTTTACTGAATGAAGTATTTTACACTGGTACAGACCAAGGGCAATATTTCAAAGCATCCGCAAAGCGGGCAAAGGGAATACACAACGCAGAAGGGTTGCCATCGAGTTTCCAGACGCTAGCAGGTGAACGCAGACCAGACCCTCCCCCCCCCCCACTCCCCCACCCCCCACCCCGCCGCCGCTATCGGGCCGCAGCTTCCACCCCCACCCCCACCCCCACCCCCACCCTGTCCCCGTGCTCTCCCCCACTTCTTTTCAGGATGACCTGGAACACTTTTTATCTGCCGGAGCCTGAGGCGGGCTCGGCCGCAGGTTGCCCCGCGTTATCACCGTCGGAGCCATCGGAGCCATCGCAGCCTGCGGCCGCCGGCGGACCCCCTCCGGCGGGGCTGCTGCCACTCGGGGAGCTGGCCGACTTCCACTTCTCCAGGTACTCGGCCTGCACAGGCTTGTGGCCCTGCAGCACCTTGATGGCATCCTCTACCTTGAACCACTGGCGCTTGCGGCCGATATTCACCGAATCTTCCCAGTCCTCCAGGATTTCGGTGACGGCGAGCACGTAGACGTGGGTGCGGTGCTTGCGCTCCAGGTTCTCGAACAGGCCCAGCAGGCGGCCCAGCTTGCCTCGGACCCCGGCCTCCTCGTAGACCTCGCGCACTGCTGCGGCGCCCGGTTCCTCCTCAGGTTCCATGCCCCCGCCGGGCACGATCCACTGGTCAGGGTGCCCGCTGCTGCTCACCAGCAGCACCTCGTCCTCTTGCTCGCCGCGGAAGCACAGGCACGCCGCCCGCTGCTTGAAGCCTTCCAGGTCGTAGGTTCGGGTCTGGTCGGGCTTCAGCTTCATCTTGGCTGCTGCCGTTCGCTGACTAGCGCCTAAGAGGCTAGAACTGGGGCGGAGGCTGGAGCCGCTGATGGTGAGGCCGCTGCTGCGGATGCTGGGGCTGCCGGGGCTGCCGGTGTCTCTCGGGTTGTCTCGGCGTCGGATGCTGATGCTGCAGCCCCTGGGCAAGGGACGCCGCTGCTTGGATGGAGTGGGATGCGGCTGGCGCGGGCTCTGGGACAGGCTGCCTCCGCCTCCACCTCCTTTGGAACCGCCCGGGATGCTGCTACGCCTCGATCGTCTCTGCTGCTGCTGCCGCCGCCTCTGCGGCCGCCGCCGCCGCCGCCGCCGCCGCCGCCGCCGCCGCCTTGGCGATCTCTCTTGCCGCGGTCTCTGCTGCCGCGGTCTCTGCTGCCGCCGCGGTCTCTGCTGCCGCCGCTATCTCTGCTGCCGCTGCTGCTGTCACTGCTGCTACTGCTGCCGCCACTCAGGAGCTTGGAGAAAAAGGGAGAGGTGCCGACGCACGAGCGACCTACCACCAACCAGAGCCTCGGGCGAGGACGGGTATAAAAAGGGGAAGGAGGGGTGGAGGAGGATGGGCAGGGAAGGGGGAGGATGCTCCGGGAGCCAAACGCAGAGCGGGAGGAAGGGAGGAGGACAGGAAGAGGCGAGGGGCTGGGTACAGCGCGCCCCCGCTGTCCTTGCCAAATGGGGGCGGCCGGAACTGACCGCGATACTCCCGAGGAGGCGGCGGTGGGGAGGCGGGTTCACTGAGGCACGGGGCAGCGGAGATAGCAGCGCGTGCCTGCCTTCCCCCTTCCCACTCTCCTTCACCACCTTTCCCTCCCCCTCCCAGGATACCACCACCACCATCCCCGCCACTCACTGCAGTGGCACGCTACTGATTCCTTGGGGACTGAGAATGTGGTCACTCACTCGAACCCCCAAATCCCTTTCAATCTACCTGCCTGCTAAGTGCCATCCAATCCAACACTTAGGCGATTGATGTGTTGATAGGCTAAGTGGAAAGCTTTCACTTATCTCCCCACATCCCCGTTTCCCCACATTCCATTAAGCACAGTCACCCGCACCCCAGACACACACAGCAAGACTTCTGGACACCCCACTTGAGCAGCCGTGTATCTACTATATCACTCACTCTTGCCTTATCTCCAAAGGACATACCTCCTCTGCTCTCCAAAACGAGGGGTGGAACAGGATCAGGAATGGAATTCCTGGGACACTTCATTAGAGATCTTCCAAGTCAACATTAGCTGACCCCTCTAACTGTAACTTCCATTTATGGAACCCAAATTCCAAGGTCTTTCTGTATATTCAACCACTTCTGAATTGACTTGCCCACATCCCTCTCCTAGTTGTGAAAGCAGATCAGAATAAACACCTTGGGAAGGGCTGAACTCATATTTACCAAATGAGATAGGGAGAAAACCTCTTCACCTTCATTTTACCCTCGCCCATTACTGAGCAGATACAGTGCAGTATATTAACCACAGCTCTCTGAGTGTCTGGACAACTGATTCTTTAAGAGTGTCTTTAAGAGTTTAAGATGTTCTTCCTAAAGCACTGTTGTTAATAAGGTTAGCTCCATATTTGAATATGTGGTATTCACCACATGAACTAGCTAGCCTCCGGAACCTCTGCAAGGAGGTTGAACCTCATAGGGATTTAAAAGGACTTAGTTTTCTTTTTTCCACGTTGGTCAACATGGTCAAAGTTTTCACTCCATTAAGGCACATAGCAGCCATGAGTGTTGACTTAAGTCCTATTTTCTGCAAGAACTTTTTCCTAATCCTTCTTAATCTTAAAGCCTTCCCTCTAAGAAAAAACACTGGGACTATTTTTTTTTTCCTTTTCCTTGTTCTCTCAGCCCCTTAGCACCGTGCATGATACCTAATGTTGGACTGGTACATTTTAGTGGCATGGTGGTACATGATAGTACATACTAGTAGATTCCTGGATGTCCTACATGCTGGCGTTTCAAAAATAGTGGAATTTGATCACATTTTTTAGGTTTCCTTTCTGGTGTTATTTTCACCTTGTTCATTTTTTAAAATTTTATTTTCCTCTTTTAATTTATTATTTATTTTTATAAATATTGTTTATTATTTAGGTGAGTTAAAGGTTTTTCAGGTTTTTTTATCTCTTCAGAATTCTGATCACCCTATCTTTAATGTTTCTGTTCTTCATTGTTTCGATTCTGCTTATAATTTTTAAGGTTTTCTCTTGTGCTTATTTTGGGGAGGCTCGTTTGTTCATCTTGTTAAAAAGTTGCATACTCAGAGCTATCTTCTGATTTTCTATTTTTGTTAATTTGTAAACTCTGGGACTCCTTCTCCCAACTCCCATTCTCATGGATAAGTCACGTAGCAGAGCTACACAGCATTTTCTCAAGGTCTTGAGTTGCCTCTGATAGCTCTGCAGATGATATCCAGCGCATTCTCCCTAAAAGAAATTCCCAGTGATCTCAATTGTCACCAGATCATTCAACCACTTATGGTCAATTAGCTTTTACAAAGGGATATTTACTGACATGCATACAGATATATACATATTATATATATATATGTGTATATATAGAGAGAGATATAGATATATAGATATATATATAGATATATATGTTAACAAGCAGGGCAAGGTGTTTCCCCTCCAAATCCTGTGTCTTGTTTAGCTCAGTACATTGTGCTTTTTTTAAACCTCATTTTTCATTCAGGGACTTGAGCAAGAGATTTGTTTGTGTGTTGTGGTCATCTCTGGTTCTGCCCAGTAGGGTCTGGTGCCATGGTTCTGACTGCTTGTTAGGTAGTCCTATTTTGATGGCTCCACTCTTGTATAAAGCTCTGCAGTGAAGAACTCAGAGAACCCCTTTCTGGTCTGGTTCTGGTTCTGATCCAACCCTGGTAGGGTCCAGCTCTGTACTTTATCCTGGTTAAGCAGGTCCAATATCATCTAGGAAGCTCATTCAAATTCCTGTCTCATTATCTGTTCTACAATGTTGTCACCAATAACAAAACTTGGACTGATATATGGAAATTAATTTTGAGGGGTTCAACGAATTGGTTTTAATGCATCGATTTCACTTAAATTAGTTCTGTGACTTGGTTTCAGTGATTCTGATTTGGTAGAAAAATTTGGTTGTCAAATCATTCTTCTTTTGGGTCCTTTACATTCTGCTTCAAATATTCCTGGTAATTCTGTTTTACTGTAAAATATGGGATCTAGTCAGTCCATTTTTTTTCTAAAGACTTCCCTATGAGTTTTCTCTTGGATAATTTGGAAACGATTCCCTTCAAGGAATTCAAATTATCTAAAGCTCAGCTATAAAAATCTCTTTGAAAATGTTTCAACAGGATTAACTTCAGGGAAGAGATGTCCTTGGCCCCAAGGATTCTCTGATTTTAAAACCTTGTATGGGCATAGATTAGTTATAGAAAATTGAGACCTTTGCCAGATGGCTTGTTGGTACATTTGGGCAGATATTGAAATCACAAATTCTGTTTTAACTTTGAAAAACAGACTGCCCAACAGCTGACTTTGACACCTCACCTGACAGATGTGTCTATAGTCTTATGATCAGAAAACTTACTTCCTCATGTAATCAAAGAGCCAGAGTCCTGATTCCCAGCATTCCTCTAGTTCTTCCCAGGATAAGCAGTGGGAGACTACTAAACTGCAACAAGTTTAGGAACCTTAACCAAGGTACAAATTAAAATCTTGTCAATTGGTAGGGAAGACTTTATTATCATTCATCCTTTTTCAAAGAGGACCAATGGCATCACAGGATGATGTCTTGACTAACAAGTGAATTGGATTTGTGAGAGAGGGTTGCACAAATTCATCAGCCTCCCTCTCTTCCAGAGTCATCTGTGGCAGGACAAAAGTCAATAAGAGTGGCAATGGTCTGGGATACAGTGGATGATGGCGTCTTCTATGCCTGGCCAAGCTCTGAGCACTTGCTCCACAGCACCTGCTTCAACCTTCATGGCCATTGGAACAGATTGTGCTCATCTGACCATTCCCCTGGGGGAAATGTTCACATACTTGGGATGGACACCCCCCTAACTCATTGATGGATTTTAAGCCTCTTGGTTCCCCTCAGCCTGGTTTAGCCCATCTGATAGGACAGTTTTACCGGGTGTGGCCGCTGTGCATACCACAGCTTCTTGGAGCCACAGGTAAGACTTGCCTTGGGTAAAGGTGAATGCCCAAGGTCAATGAGCAACCTGGAGAAGGACTTGGCAAGGCCTCACACTTGAGTTACTAGTCCTCCCTGAATACCCCATACGATAAGACTAAAGACAGCCTTGAGACTATATGCAGGGATTGAGGGTCCAACAGATCCTGTGGTGGCCAAAATAGCACTATTGTTGCTAATAGGTAAAGCTGCAGATGATATCCAGGATTAAAAAATAATCCCATGAGTGGAAAGCTATGACACCTGATGGAATTGTGTCCCTAATGAGCTATGTCTATAACAGTAGAATAAAATGGCTTGAGCAAGAATCTCAATAAAAAAAGTTGCTCTAAGCAGTACCTTCCTTGGCTTTTACCTCTGTCCAGGAGAAAATGAAGTGTGGACTGCAATCATCACAATTTCAGAGGCCCAAGGATGGCCCAGGAGCAGCCTCAGGCTCCCAGAATAGTTGTGCAGGCTCCTATTCTCATGATGATGTCTGCACTGTAAGCAGAGAGGATGTTGGGAATGGGGCTGCCCCCTTAGATCTACAGCATCCTTTCAAGTCCTAAGAGAGAGCTGATACCACAAAGCTCTTCATTCTAGGATAGATAAGAAATTGGGATAATTCAACACTATTGTTTAAGTTAATAAAGTTTTATACCTTGGAGCAGCTCTACCGGCTATCTGTAATGTCCTGCAGTTCTGATGCTAAGCTCCCCTTCCTAATAAAAAGGGACTTTTTCCACTGGCCCTTTGATCAGACTTTCAGTAGGAGACAAAGAAAAATGGCAGGATGGTCTCTTCTTGATCTTCTGAACCTTGGCCAGATTGAGGTGACAGAAATGAAGACAGACAAGAAAGAAAGGAGACTCTGTAGCATTGTAAACTGATTAGAGACTGAATTTGTAACTGAAATGTAATTTCTCTACTGTACGATCTGAATGTTTTTGTAAATGCTGAAACAGCTTTTTTTATTTTTAATTTTTTGTCCTTTTTATTTTCAATTTAAATACAAAATAAGAAAAAAGAGAAACGAACTTAAATACTAAAACTAAAATAATACAAAATAAGGAAAGAAAAAAGAGCATTGCCGTGTGCACAGCAAGAACATGAGAGAACATTCAAAATCTACAGCAATAAATTTCCATTTCAAGAAAGTCTATATAGTAAATATTATGCGTTATGTTGAGACCTATCCATCTTTTCTTTGCTTCCTTGTAAGTTTTATATTTTTCTTTGTTGTACCCTTTTTACTTTGTCCTTTCCCCCTTCTTCCCCCCACCCCAGAAGGCTACAATTAAGTGCAGATATATTTATATAGATATATATATATACACATATATACATACATATAGAGAGATATATACATATCATACGTACATACACTTACACATACATTTACTTAGATATCTGTAATCATACTCATATAGAGACATATACATTCATATGCCTCTATGTAAGACTGCACTATACTTATTTGGCCTCTGTTTCTCAGAGATTAAATAACCTCTTCCTTCATAAGTTCAAGTCTTTGCATATTTTTCCAAGTCCACCAACTCATCATCCCACACCACAGAAATATTCCAACTTTGGACTGTCTAGTTCTTTTAAACAGTCCAAATCAACATTGATGAATATGTTTGACAGATAGTGTAATTTCTTTATTTTCATGATTACCACCCCTGCTCTTTTTTCCCCTAATAAATTCTGCTCCTGATCTTTTTTATGTTTGTGTGTATGTCTCTTGTTTCCTATCCCTCCTGACTCCTCTACTTTACTTCTACCTTGCCCTCCTATTACTTGTCTACACTCCCTCCAAGGATGGACCCTCCCTTATGCTCCCATTCCCATTAACCTAAACACCCTTCTATTTCCCCCTTTTACCTATTCCCTCACCCTCCCCTTTAAAGATCCCTCCTTTATCCTCTGCTTCCTCACTATCCTTTTAGCATTTTATTTCTTTTTTTAATTTAGAAGACCTTTATACTCTTCTAGCTATATGTGTATATCCCTAACCCTCTTGAACCCATTCCCAATGAAAGTAGGCTGCCAAAACTACCAGCCCTCCCCGCCCATCCAATTCCTCTGTGTTGGTTCTTCCTCTTGTACCTCATTTGTATAAGATAATTACTCTTTTTAGCTGTTCCTTAATGGTCCTACTTTTTAAAGTAAGACCAATCTTTCTTATAAACTATCCAATTACTAATAACAACCTTAGATATACATCTTACATTTTACACACATAAAAGGTAAACAGTCCGTCCTTATCGAGTCCCTTGTAATTAGTCTATGGTATGTACTTTATATTGCTCTTGGCTCTTATATGTCAAAAGTTCAGGTTCAGGTTATTTTTTGTTTTTATTTTTTTAACAAAATCTTGAAAGTCTGACAAGTCATTAAGTATCCTTTTTTTCATTCAGGATTTTGCTTAGCTTTGCCAGATATGATATTTTCAGCCAGAACCTCACTTCTTTTGCTCTTAATTATATTGTATTCCAAGACCTGCAGTCTTTTAGTGTCACTGTTGCTAGACCTTATATGATTCTAATTGTGGCACCACCATATTTAATTTTTTTTCTTGTTGCTTATAATATTTTAGCCTTGAGCTGAGAGTTTCAGAATTTGACTGTGATATTCCTGTGGATTTTCCTCATAGGACCTCTTTCAGGTGGTGATCAGTGGATTTTTTCTATTTCTACTTTCCCCTCTTGTTCTAATGCTTCAGGACAATTTTCTTTAATTATTTCTTGTATTATTGTATCGGGATTCCTTTTTTTTATCATAGCTTTCAGGTAGTCTGATTATTCTTATGTTTTCTCTTTTTGATCTGTTCTCCAAATCAGTTGTTTTTCTTATGAGATGCTTCACATTCTCTTCTATCTTTTCATTCATTGTATTTTGTTTTATTTCTTGGTTACTTGTGACTTGGCTGGTTTCCCTTTGCCCAATTCTGATTTTCAAGGAGTCATTTTATTCCTTAAGATGATGGATCTCCTTTTCTAATTGGTTCACTTTCTTACTGTAATCTTTTTTAAAATTTTTCCTCAATCTCTCTCATGTGATTTTCAAATCTTTTTTTTTTAAGTTCTGTGAATTCTTTTGGGGCAGGTGACCATTTGATGTTAGTCTTTCGGGGGAGAAGAGAGTTTCTTTGCTTCAGTATCCTCCTCTGAAGATGAACCCTGGTCTTCTCTATTCTAACCCTCTCTTCTCTAGTAACTTTTTATGGCTGGATTCTTTTTCCTTTGTCTCTACAGTTTTTTGTAATGGTTTAATTTTTGTACTCACCACTAGCCCTGGGGTGTGGGGGGGGGGGAGGTACCTCTGGCCTCAGATCTTCAGTTCTCCCCTCTGGCCTGGAACAAAAACCAAGACCACCAGCTTTCTACATTCATCAGGTGTGTGCTGGTTCCTTCTCACCAAGGACTTCATCTGTGCAGCACAGCTGGGTCTGGTGTTCCTTGTCAGCAGAGGTTCCCTCAATCTCCCCCAGCTCAGACTCCTAATTTCCTTCACTGTCCTGGAGGTAAAAGTTCCTGTGGCTGGGGCCAAGGCAGCCTCCCACCCCAGCTAACCCCAGGGCTCACCACTTGTTCTTTAAGCAGACCTAGCCTGGAGGTGTTTATTCTTCACAAGGACCAAACCTTGTCCTGGCATTTTTCTTCAGATCTTCTCAGATTGTCCCAAGAGGACCACTGTTTTACTCCTATTCTTTTTTATTTTTTGCCTCTTTATTTTAGCTATTTTATCTCATTTGTGGGGGAAATCTGGAGAGCTTGGAACTTTCTGATCTACTCTGACATCTTTCCAGAATCATCACCCCCTGAAATATCTTAATGGATTTTTTTTCAGGGGGAGGGGGAAGATTTACAGCTTCCTAAATCCAAACTTACATACAAAAATAATGTTTAAGATTTTTTAAAATAAAATTTTCCCTTGGAAGATGATAGATTAATTGTTTTAGCAGAAAAATTCACCACCTGGAGAATGATGTTGGGGAGTGGGAGCAGGGAATGGTTTGCAGCCTATAGGCCTTATCAAGTGATAACTTCTTCTGTGAATAATTTAACATAACTTAATTATTTAGGTAAATTAGAGGCAAAGTCACCTAAAGAGAAATTGCAGTAGACTATGCAACTCGAAACATGAAAGATAAGAAAATTCGTACATGGAAGATTTGGTAGAATCTTAGAGTAGAATGTGATTGAGAACTAAGGATAAGATGAGAATAAAGATGAAAATGAAGAAAAGTAGCAGAGGTAAGTGAAAGGTTGAATCAGAGGGTAACAAAAAATGAGCTGTTTTGACATTTGAAAGGTTTTAGTCAAAGACCACTGGAAGAGAGAGAAGGTTTAAGCAGGTAGATATGGAAAATAGGTGGAAAGTTGGAGTCTGCATTGACACATTACAAACGGAGATACTGAAAGTCAAGGAACTTTCAAAGGGAGTTTGGGAAAGAGGTTTGAGATAAGAAGGATGAGAAACCTTTGGGAGAATCATTGTTAGGAATTTGAGAAAGACAATATTCTGTCATGTTTGCACATTTATCAAATGGAAACTATAGTAATAAATTTGTAGCCTAAAAATATTGGGATGCCATGATAAAATTTTGTCCTTGAAGCACCATTAGAAGGATGTGTTCCAATTTTTATGTGAAGGATATAAGTCACAATATCATTATGTTTACAATGTCCATATTTTAGGAAACTCATGGGCCCTGAAAGAGGGAGATGAGAATATGAGACTGCCACCATAAATCTTTGGAAGTGAGCAAACTAAAAGCAATGAGCTCTATAATTTGGGGTGCTGACCTTTCAAAATTGAGATTTGAATGATACTATCTGTGATTGTAATCCAGATTTTATTTGATTTGGTTTATTCTAAAGCTAAATTATAATGCAGTTTCATTTAAAGTGAGATGTGTTCAGCTCATCAGGATAATTGTGCTTTTCATGAATAAGAACTAAGCTCTATACTGATTTTTGAATGGAATTAGTATAGAAGGCCAAACTGATAGAAGAAATAATTTTTTATGTAAGATGATTCAGAAATACATTCAAAGGAACTGATGTTATTTGACTGACAGTTAAGTTTTGTTTTATGATTTAAAATTCCATAACATTATTTATGCTATTGTTAGGCTTCTAATTTTTCTTGTATTGTGATTTTGGGGAAATCATTGGATAAAAAATGCTGTGAATTTGAAAAATGATACCTAAAGAGTGATGCAATTGTATTCCTAGAAAATTAACTTCTCTTTTAATTTAGATGCTGTGATATTATGAATTGTGCTATCAGAGAATGTGGTCACAATGTTTAAAAACTGTTGAATATTTAATTGGGCATGTTTTGCCTTATAATTATTGTTTTTAATAATAACAACAATAAAATAATAATAATTGGAGAAAGGCCCACAGGCTTTTTTTTCTTATCTGTCAGGTTCTTTGGGGGCTTACCAAATTCCTTGGGATTTTCTATTTGGGCAGAGTAATTAAATTTTATCAGCTTTCTTGACAGCAGTTGTAAAATTTGAAAATAATGAAGTGGTTTTAATGAAAAGCTAGAACCTCTCACAGCTGACATAAGAGAACTTACAAGTTTATTATGTGAAGAATGATTTTTTTTTAATTGATAAATGATTTGGTTATGAAAATTGTAAAATTTTACCTGGAGTATTATTTAAGTTACACCTGTAAGCCAACTTAGTCTTAACAGACCCAAGATTTAAAAATTTTGTCTCTTTGCTTCAGAGTGAATATGCAGTTCTTTGCAATATGGATATCTGTCAGTGTGGAAGTGTTCTTTCTGGGTTTTGAGTGAACTGTCATGTGTCCTCTGTATTTGTGTAATTATTTGATTATTTTTTTAATTTTTAATGACTGATTTCTGTTCCAGAGTGGATTTAAACTACAAAGGAAGAAGATGATGAAGACATATATGTGCTCATTGTTAACTGGTGTTGCAACAACATGAGGAAGAAAAATAATGGCTGTACTTAGCCTTAAGTTGTGATTAGTAGAGTTTGGTGTTTGAGGTAAAAACTCTTGGAACTTATTTTGACATTGCTCTGAGTTTTGCTTTCAGGTGTGATTGTTTAAATTATCTTTAAATCAATAATCCATCATTCAAGGGAGATGCCATGTCCTGCTCACAGAGAGTGCAATCTGATAACTGTTACAGGTAGATGTATGGAAAGTTGAGGGGATGTCTTTGCACAGGAAATTACCTTGTATGATTCTCTTGACTCAGTTTCTCCATTGTGCTATTTCCTTTCTGAACAGAAAATTTTCCCACCTGATTAATCCTGAATGTGGTTGCTATATTCTATGAATAATGTGGAATTTTGCTTCATGATTGGCTGTTCCAAAATAAAGGCTAACCGTGACTCTTTCCTGGAATAAAACAGAGCTAAGAAATTTTTATCCTGTTATATTTGTGTCACGTTGGTCTGTGCCCTTAATGGTATAGTATTGATTTAGTTATAACCATGTTCCTCCCCCTTCCTTTCATAGCATACTTCTGTAATAAGAGCTGGTAAACTGTACGTTTTTTTTTAATGAATCTTGTTACGACTCTCAAAAATATCTCTGAGCTGCTATGATAAGATGCAAATATGAAAGACCTTAATGTTTTTAATTTTACTCTTCTGAATTTGTGATCACTCATTGTTTAAATTTCCTAACCTAAGCAAATAGGTAAATGAGTTCTTACGTTTGCCATCCATCCCCTTATTAATGATTAGGCATTCATGTGTAGCATCAGGTCTACACAGTGTCATTTCTTTACTGGATGATGTGATGATGTACATTATAAAGATGGATAAGTTTTTAAGTTTCAACGTTTGTGTAAAAGTTTAGAATGTTAATAGAGTAGTATATTTTGAGAAAACAAGATTAGACTTTCTCTAAGAACTGAGATATAGATAGATAGATAGATAGATAGATAGATAGATAGATAGATATCATATAGTCGTGGTTGACACTTTGTGACCCCTATTTGGGATTTTCTTGGCAAAGATACTGGAGTGGTTTGCCATGTCCTTCTCCAACTCATTTTACAAATGAGGAAACTGAGGCAAACATAGGTGACTTTCTGAGTGTCACACAGCTAATAAGTGTCTGAGGCCAGATGTGAACTCAGGTCTTCCTGACTCCAGGCTGGCACTCTATCCACTGTGCCACCTAGCTGCATATATAGATAAACGATAGATAGACAGACAGATAGATAGACAGAGAGAGAGACAGGGATAAAGCAATGTTATAGAAATTTTTTTTATTACCTTTGATTATTTGGGACTCAGGACCATTCTTTCTGCAAATTTTGGTTAACTGAAAGTCTGTCTCACCTGAGCAAAACATGTACCACAGGATGTAAAAATTTACTTAAAGCCTCCAACATTCCTTAGATAAGATGCCAGATGAAGAATCTCAGCTGTCCCTGCCTTTTTGGCAACATGTGAGTTTCTCAGTGTGTCCATTTGTGAGCCCTCTAAATGGAGTTTAATCTGGAACCGGACTTAGTTTGCCTATTGATGAGATTTGGTTCCTGAGGCGATATCAGACAACTTTGGTTAACATTGAAAGAAGTGTCAGATTATGGATCTTCCTTCTCTTTAACTTCTATGGCCTCAGAGGAATGTACAAGGTTGAAATATGGAAAAGAACCATTTCTCTGTCCCTCTGATGTCATTTTGTTTATGAGAAGCCTTCTCAGAATCCTCATGGAGGTTTAAGTTTTCTCTGGGGACAGAACTTATGCTTGAGCATAATAGCAAAACCTCTATAATTTCTGCATTGTGGGAAACACATATATCGCAGCAGTTACCTACTATATGAACTCAGAAAGGAGATATTCCTCCCATAGCATATGGACACCCTGTCCTAGGTATCAATACTAGTAAATTGGGATAAGGCCTTGTAGCTAGCATATGTGTTCAATCTTGATGTTGATGATGCATGTTTAGAGGCAACATGGTGTAATATAGGATAGGGGGTTAGCACTTAAACCAGGAAGCTTTGAGTTCAATACCCTCTCCCCAATACATTGTTTCTGTGTGATCCTGGACAAGTCCTTTCACTTCTCAGGGCTCTGGCCCATGCCCCCTGTTTTTGTATCCCTTCCCCCAGCTAAGAATGGTTCTTGCATTTTAAAATTTTGTTTAAAAGTTATAAAAAACCAGGATTTTTGCTTTTTTTGCTTCTCATTGGAGCCACATTTCAACTCCATGATCAATTCCACTCTGGGTGTTGAAAGTACAAAGGGCAAGCAAGGGGTTGCTAACCTTGAAGATAGAGGGCACCCAGCATTGGGTTTTGAATCTGACCACAACTAGGCTATTATGTTTCATACATGACTCTGTTCTTGCATTGTACATGCTGCTAGGTGGTATGTTCCATCCTGCAAAAAATATATGGTACCACCCTGTGGGCTTATGTGGGACTCTTTCTTGCAGTTTATCAACTTGATAGGGAAGGTTGCACCCTGTGCATTTGCATGGGATTTATGTTCCTGGTCTGTGGGACCCAGCGGTCTTCATCAATGACTGTTTCTGTGTGTGTGTGTGTGTGTGTGTGTGTGTGTGTGTGTGTGTGTGTGTTTGTGTGTGTTTATTCAAAGGTAATATGTGTTTAGGATCTAGTCATTTGATTTCTTCTAAAAACATCCCATGGATTGTCTCCTAGATAATTTTCTTAATTTATTTTTATTTATTTCATTTAATATTTATTAATTCCATGGAGTTGGGTTTTTTTGCTTTTTTGGCGGAGGGGGGAAGGGAGGGCAATTGTAGTTAAGTGACTCCCTCAAAGTCCCATGGCTAGTAAGTGTTAAGTGTCTGAGGCTGGATTTGAACTCAGGTCCTCCTGACGCCAAGGCCAGTGCTCTTCTCACTGTGCCACCTAGCAGCCCCTATCAATAACATGTTAAAGGAATTTGAGGTTCTTTTTTTATAATTTTGAGCTCCAAATTCTCTCCCTCCCTCCCCTCCCTTCTCCTTGAGAAGGCAAGCAATTTGTATAACCATGTGAATTCATGTGAAACATATTTCCATATTAGCCATGTTGCAAAAGGAAATACAAACCAAAAAACCTCATGAAAAAATAAAGAAAAATAAACTATGCTTCAATCTGTGTTCAGACTCCATCAGTTCTTTCTCTGGAGGCGGATAGCATTTTTCATCATCTGCCCTGCAGAATTCTCTTAGATCATTGTATTGCCGAGAATAGCTAAGTCATTCAAAATTGATCGTTGTACGATATTGCTGTTACTGTGTACAATGTTCTCCTGGTTCTGCTCACTTCACTTTCCATCTTTCCAGGTTTTTCTGAAATCTTTCTGTTCATGATTTCTTATAACACAATAGAATTCCATTGCAAGCATATACCACAACTTGTTTAGCCATTCCCCAACTGATGAGCACTCCCTCAATTTCCAGTTCTTTCCTGTCACAAAAAGAGTGACTATAAGTATTTTGTATATATAGGTTTGTTTCCTTTTTTTAAATTAATTTTTGTTTATTTTTAGTTTACATCATTCATTTCCATGAGATTTTGAGTTACAAATTTTCTCCCTGTCTTTCCCCTACCCACCACCCCAAAACAGCGATACCACTGTATACCCTCTCCCTCAATCTGCTCTCTCCTATCTCCTCCTCCATCACCCCTCTGACTTTCCAGTAGGGCAAGGTGGATCTCCCTATCCCAGTGCCTGTAAATCTTATTTCCCAGTTGCATGTAAATAATAATAATTATATATATATATATATATATATATATATATTTACACACACATATATATGACCTTTGATTTTATAATTTTAAATTCTAGATTCTTTCCCTTCCTCCTTTGTCACCTACTCCCACTGGAAAGACAATGTGTAGTTGTGCAGAACATCTCCACAATAGGCATATTGTGAAAGACTGGCTATATTTCCTTCCTTCCTATCCTGCTCTTCACTCCTTCTATTCTTTATAGAAGTGTGTGCTTCTAACACTCCTCACCCCCAACCTGCCCTCCCCTCCATCATCCCCCCTTGCATCCCCTTCCTCCCTACTCTCCTGTAGGGCAAGATACCCAATTTAGAGTTTATATCATTCCTTTCCTACACCAAATTCAATGACAGTAAGGTTGACCCTTTAAATTTACCTTCCTGTTCTTCTCCTCCGTTGTATCAGTTATCCCTTGCCTCTTCTATATGAGATGATTAACCCCATTCTGTCTCTCCCTGTCTCCTCTCATTCTATTCCTCTGCCACCTCATAATTTCACCTTTTAAAATATCATCCCTTCCTATTTAATTAATCCTGTGCCCTCTGTCTATGTATACCTGTACACATATATACACACACACATATGTATTCATATACATATATACCCTCCTATATAGATATATGTGTATGTATATGTATATATACATTTGTATTCCCTTCACCTATCCTCATACTGAGAAAAGTTTCATCAGTTACAATTGTCCCTTTTCCATGTTGGCATGTAAATAGTTCGACTTTGATAAGTTCCTTATGAATTCTTTTCTATGTTTACCTTCTCATGCTTCTTGTGTTTGAATGTCAAATTTTCTATTAAGCTC
>CM053582.1:3466133-3482098 GCA_028627135.1 Pseudochirops cupreus
AGTTACAATTATCGTTTTCCATATTGGCATGTAAATAGTTCAACTTTGATAAGTTCCTTATTATTTCTTTTCCCTGTTTACCTTCTCATGCTTCTTGTATTTGAATGTCAAACTTTCTATTCAGCTCTGGTTTTTTCATCAAGAGTGCTTGGAAGTCCTCCACCTCATTGAATGACCATATTTTCCCCTGAAACATTATACTCAGTTTTGCTGGGTAGGTGATTCTTGGTTTTAATCCTAGCTCCCTTGATCTCCAGCATGTTATATTCCAGGCCCTTCAATTCCTTAATATAGAAGCTGCTAGATCCTGTGTTATCCTGATTGTGTTTCCACAGTATTCAAATTGTTTCTTCTTGGCAGCTTGTAATATTTTCTACTTGATCTAGGAATTCTGGAACCTGGCTATAATATTCCTAGGAGTTTTATTTTGGGAATCTTTTTCAATAGTTGATAGGTGAATTCTTTCAAGTTCTATTTTGCCCTCTGGTTCTAAAATATCAGGGCAATTTTCCTTGAGAATTTCTTGAAGGATGACTTCTGTGCTCTTTTTTTGATCATGGCTTTCAGTTAGTCCAATAATTTTTAAATTGTCTCTCTTGGATCTATTTTCCAGGTCAGTGATTTTTTTTCAATGAGATATTTCACATTGCCTTCTATTTTTTCCTTTGTTTGGTTCTGTTCAATAGTATCTTGATTTCTCATAAAGTCATTTTCTTCCAGTGTCTCCACTCTAATTCTGAAGGAATTATTCTCTTCAGTGAGCTTTTGAGATTCTTTTTCCATCTGGCAAATTGGCCTTTTAAGGCATTCTTTTCTTCATTGGCTTTTTGGGCCTCTTTTGCCATTTGAGTTAATCCATTTTTTAAGGTATTATTTTCTTCAATCAGGTTGTTGTCTCTCTTTTCATGATTTTCTTGCATTGTTCTCCTTTCTCTTCACAATTTTTCCTCCACTTCTCTTACTTAGTTTTCAGAATTCTTCTTGAGCTCCTCCATAACCAGTTCATATTTTTCTTGGAAGCTTTTGGTGCGGGAGTTCTGACTGTGTTGTCTTCCTCCCATTCGATACTTTGATCCTTTTTGTCCCCAAAAAAGGAATCTAAAGTTGGATGGCTGTACTTGCTTTGCTTCCTTTGCTTGCTCAGCATGTTGCCAATTACTTGACTTTTGAGCTCTTTGCCACAGTAGAACTCTGCTTCCAGAGGGGAGAGCTTTGTCTGAAATTGCTGGGGTTTTCACAGCTGCTGGAGCTATTAGGAAGCCGCCATCTCTACAGCCCCCACCAGCTTTGGTTCACTGGTCATGCACCTCAGGACCACCACCCAAGACTGTGATCCCGATCCATGCAGGTTAAGGCAAGAGCACTTAGCCTCTGAATGGTTGCTTGGCCCTCCTGCAATCTGCAGGCCGGGAGCTCTGAAGTAGCCATGTGGAGGTGGCCGCATGGCCGCCGCTTCTGCCACTTCTGGCTCTGGGGGCAGAGGGCTGGACTGCTCCTCCATCCCCCCTAAATTCAGTCAAGTTCCACTGACCTTTCACTTTGTCTTTGGCCTTTATGGGTTGATAATTCTGGAAACTGCCACAGCTGTTGGTGATCCACTCTCCCAAATGCTTCAACCAGTCTGGTCTTGGTGGCCCTGGGACCAAGCTGTGGTTTCAGGCTGGGCTGGTCTTGGCTTCCAGCGCACTGCAATGGACCCTTCCTGTGCCTGCTGGGCTGCCTTCAGCGGAAGATGTGTTTCTCCACTTTGTGGGTTCTGGAGCTCTAAAATTTGTTTAGTCATATTTTATAGGTATTTGAGGTGGTTATGGGGCCAGCCACGGAATTTTCCTGCTTCTGTGCCACCATCTTGACTCCACCCTGCACAATACACACATATTTCAGAACATCATTTAGAAAAGAAGTAGTACTGTGGAAGCCTGATGATATTTATAAATGTATAAGCATTAACAAGGGGATGGATTGTGAGCCTTATAATTTATTTATCTGGTTGCTTAGCTTAGGAAGTTGAAAGAAATATTGAGCACAGATTCAGAATGAAAAATAGGTTCATCATATAAAAACAACAACAAATAAAACAACTGTTATATTTCACGTGCCCTTGGTTATCAGAGTTTGCTATTAAAGGAAGAAGTAGAGACATGGGTATAAAACAAACTTGTAATAAGCCATCTTCAGTCGTAAGAAGTCTAGTTTCTCATATACTGCCTTATTACTTCAGAATTTCACAACATGCTTTTAGGTAGTCAGATAAGATTTGATGATCTTCCCACAGAAGACCCAAAGAGCCTGGTAAGTCCTCAGAGAACTTCATAGTTAAGGACAAAAGTCTGTTGTATTTTTTCCAAGGAATTAAGTTATTACTATTATTCATTTTAAAGCAAAATATATTAAATACTTGACAATTTTTAAACATTGTGACCACATTCTTTAACAACTCAATTCATAATCTAACAGTATCCAGATTAAAATAGAAGTTAATTTTCTAAGGATACGATTACATTACTTTCTAGGTACCACTTTTTTTTCAAATTCACAGCATTTCTTATATAATGATTTCCCCAAAATCACAATTCAAGAAAAATTAGAAGCTTAAAAGCATTATGGGTTTTAAAAGATGAACTAAGGCTTATCACCAGATAAATGACATCGATTCAGTTGAATGCATTTCTGAATCATTTTACATAGACTTCATCAGTTTGGCATTTTATACTAATTGCATTCAAAACCAGCATGGAGTAATTTTGAAGCAATTGCACTTAATTCTTACTTGTAAGCATATCACCTTGATTTCAAATGGCCAATGTTTTTTGCATAAAGATCTGATCTACCAATAGGTTGAACATCCCAGTTATCTTAATCGAAGAACATATTTCACTTCAAGTGAGAACATTTTATGTTATAGTTTTATGTCAAACTCAATCAACTCTGGGTTTACAAATGGTATCATTTCAATTCAATTTTTCCAAGGTCCATTTGCTGCTAACAGTTGAAATTATGAAGCCTGCTTACTTCAGTGACTTTTACTTCCAAAGATTTATGCCGACAGCCTTCCATTCTCATCTCCCTCTTCTGGGGCTCATGAGTCTCTCCTAAAATAGGGAAATCATAAACATAATGATAATAAGGACTAGAACACACCCCTCCCATGGTCCTTCAAGTACAGACTTTTAGTATGTTCTACTCAATAATTTTATGATCCAAATTTATTTCTCTACTTTCTCTTTGGTAAAGGTTTTATGTAACTTGATAAAATATTATCTGTCATATAGTTCTAAGAGATATTTCTCCAACAGGTGTCCACAAGTTTACAGGCATAGAAATTTGCAACAGACATTATTCAAATACAAGAAATTAAAAAAAAAACTACAGATCAATACATAGAAGTACCAAAGTGGCAGAGAATAAAACCCAGACCTGAAATAATTTAAGTTGTCCATCAGAGGAGGAGAGTGGGGGGAAGGGTGGCTCACTCTCCCTGCGTGTCTGTAAGTAACACACTATGGAAGGATCCAGCGAACGAACAATGAAACAGTCTTTCACTGGCCAGTGCAGAGGCATTTTCAAATAAGACACATGGGTTGCTAGAGATATACAATGGGAGGAAACACCTCACATTCCTTGTATCAGTCTTGGGTTTTGACTACACTTGTGGTCAGCATAGCCTAAGATCTGAGTTTATGAGCATTCAACAAATCTAGTCTCTAAGCAATAGGTCTAGTTCCTAAGCCATACAGGGCTGATTTCAAACAGTGCAGTGACAGTTTTCTTACAGTACAGAAGACACGAAGAAGACAGACTCCTCTCTCTTTAGGGAATTCAGTCTTTATTATAGTCAGTTGGGTTTTCCCCTGCAGAATCTCCGAGATAAATATACCCTTCTGTGCATAATTGAGCTGCTGAAGTAGAAGCCCCTGGCTTTCCAAGGTCACTGCCTGTCCCTTTGTGGATCACCAAATTTGTTATGAGAGAAATAGCTCCTTTTTGAGTTCTCGTGTCAGGTAACTGCTGCCAAAATGATTCTCCCATGAAGCAGAAATTATAGGAGTAAAAGTCTAGGTTTTGTTATGCTTAAGCACAAGTTCGGAAGGTAGAAATATGATCCTGAACTCCAAATTGAGTTTCTGAAAATCTTGTAGAGAGAAAATTATGTCAGAGACAGAGAAATTCTCATATATTGCAACATTCATTGAGACTATAAAAATGCAGAGAGAGATTCACATTGCTGGGCTGCTTTCAGGGTCATAAATGTTGAACACATTTAATGACAGTTACGATCTCATACAGGAAACAAACCTAGCGAAAGAGAAAATAGGAAAACTAAGTCAGGTCACAGCTTAAACTACATTTGGAGGGTTCACAATGGGCTCATTGAGAGGGGAGGTTTACTTGGAAAGCCTTCACGCTTTTGGGCTTCTGATCTGAGAAATGTTTGGAGCATTAAGTACATTTTCACCTCCCATGGCACAAGTTTCAGCCAGTTCAATAATATCAAAGGAGGAAAAAGTGCCCTATCCTTCCCCCAAAGAAATTAAAAATTATTTTCACAAAGCCAACCCACTCAAAGAACCTTAATCAAAACTGTGGCTCTGGAAAAAAAAATTCTGCTGTTTATGAAGAGATTTTAAAAAGCAAAATATTTTCCAGAATGGGAAGACAAAATGCATCTTCTGAAGCAAATCTGACCACAAAAACCAGATTTCCAGAAACTTAAATCAAAAAAGTAGCCCAGGCCTCAGTGTGTTTTCCTGAGGCACTACCCATGCAATCACAAAGGGCTAGGTAACAATTGAGACAAGAAAAGCTGGCCTTAGGATTCACCATAATAAAAAAAATTCAGGCTGGGGCATAAAGATCCTCTAAAATTTTCCAGGAAAAATTGTTAGCTTACAAATACAAACCAAGCTGTCTGTAGAAAATAGTTCCTTTCGAAAGTCTTTCCAAGGCATCAAAACTACACACAAATTTAAAAATGAGCCTTAGAGAATTGTCAAGATTCATTAAGCATCTGCTATGTGTCAACCACTGGGGTTACAAGAAGAGACAAAAAGACAGTCCCTGCCCTCAAGGAGCTCATAATCTAAGGAGAGACAACATGTAAAGAAATACATACAAAATAAACTATCCACAGGATGATTAGGAATAATTAGAAGATAGTACTGGAATTTAGAGGGGTTAGGGAAGGCTTCCCATAGAAGATGGGATTTTAGTTGATGAGAGGTCTGTAGTCCAAGTGGAGGAGGGAGAGTATCCCAGGCTTGGGGGACAGTGAGAGAAAATGCCCAAAGCCAAGAGATGGAGAGTCTTGTTTGTGGAACAGCCAGGTGACCAGTGTCACTGGTTACAAGTATATGTGCTGAGGAGCAAGGTGTGAGAGGACTGGAAAGATAGGAGGAGGCTAGGTTATGAAGTACTTCCATTGCCAAACAGAGCATTTAATATTTGATCCTGGAGGTGATAGGGAGCTACTGGAGTTTATTGAATAGCAGGAAAGGGTGACATGATTGGACCTGAGCTTTACTGTAGGATGAGCCATTGCAGTAATGAAGGCATGAGATGATGAGGGTGTGTATCAAGGTGATGACAATGTCAGAGGAGACAAGGGGGTATTTTGGAGAGATGTGGCCAAATTGAAATGGACAAGCTTTGCCCACACCTTGGATGTAAAGGGTGAGTGATAGTGAAGAGTTGTGAGTCTGGGGGACTGGGAGGATGGTGTTTTCCTCCATAGGTATAAGGAAGGTAGGAGGAGGAAAGGATTTAGCGGGGAAAGATAATGAGTTCTGTTTTAGAAATGTTGAGTTTAAGCCATTTACTAGACATCCAGTTTGAGAGGTCTGAAAAGCAATTGGAGGTCCATAGAGAAATTGGGTTAGGAAAGATAGCTGTGAGAGTCATCACCATAGAGATGATGCCATTCCCGGGGGAAGTACCAAAGGAGAAGAGAAAAGGACCCAGGACAGAAGCATGAGGGACACCTGTGGTTAAAGAGTATGATCTGGAGGAGGATCCAGCAAAGGATACTGAGAAGGAGCAATCAGGTGGGAGGAGAACCAGGAGAGAGGGGTGGCCTGAAAACCTAGGGAGAAGAGATTATCCAGGAGGAAAGGGTGAACAACAGCGTTAAAGCCTGCAGAGAGGTCAAGGAGAATGAGGACTGAGAAGAGGCCATTGGATTTGGCTGGGGCCTTTATTGGCCATTCAATAAAAGCTTGAGGTGATTTGGGCTAAAAGATGTAGTCAGGTAGCCCCATGCAGAGCACCAGGGGCTGGTCTTGAGAAAATAAAATACTACAGAAACAGAGGACAGAATTTTGAAAATGGTCCCAGCTTTAGAAGAGTATGCCATAAAACGGCAGCAAGATCAGCATCCATAAATTACATTCCTGAGAGGAGGATTTCCACTTGTGGTGATTCCCACCTTCAACATCAGGGTGTCATTGTATTGCTTGACAGGAGGCAGAAGAACATCTCTAGCCTCTTCTCCCATACTTCTCCAAGGGAGACTAATTCCTCCTGGAAGTTGAAGCAGAAGATTGGCACGGGAAACCTCTGTTCTCCTCAGAGAGAGGGTACCAAGCAAGAATTCTATCTATTTGCCCCATTAAATAGTCTAGAGAATGAAGTTTTGAGGTTCAATTTTACTTCTGATCTTTGGGGAGGAAGGAAAACACCAAGCTTATATCCAAGACTTGATTCCCTTCCCACCAAATACCTGTTTCATAATGAATAGACATAGAGAATAGCAGAAGAACTCATTTATTCAAATCATGGGAAAACAGAAATCAGAGAAGGTATGCATAGGAGCATATCCACCACACAGTACAGATTGAAGAAGGAGCTCTCCCATCGGGAGTAAAGTAATTCAGCTCAAGCAAGAGAGTCCTACATCTCTTCCAAGGGGAAACTCCTGAAAGTCTCCAGTGTAACAATCTGGGCATAGGGACATGATGGAGACAGCCAGCTCCTCTCATGTCTGCCTCTTTAGAGCCTTTGACTTCAGTAACCTGAAGTGGGTTTGGCCTTGTCCAATTTCCTTCCCAGAGCTGGAAGCGAGCAGGACCTGAAATGACTCAAAACTTGAAGGAGGCTGGAGCTCTTCCACTCTATAGCCAACTCTACTCTGGGGCAGAGCATTTATTTCCACCAAATGAGGAGAGAGTCCCATACCAATGGGCTTTGGGACAGGATTGCATATCAATTGCCAAGTTTGACATTTCTGACTCCACAGTATCTCTTTCATCCATGTTTTCTCTACACTTAAAGACTCAAGCAAATTGGCCTTCTACCTGATCTTCCTTAGTCAATGGGGATTGAATATTTATTTCATATGGAGGAACATAACACTGTCTTTCCTTGACATATTGTGACCAAAATGGTTATTGTATGATGCTAAAATTTGAGGTCTGAAAGAAAGAATTTAGAACTCATTTCAACAGAGACTGAGATATATCACAGTTTTCCTCTGACATCTTATGTACTCCCTCCACTCCTAGGATTATATTCCCAACCAATTGAAATTCTTCTTTGATTGCATTTTAAGGTATCAGAATGTTAATTTCTGGCAAATATTATCAGTGTGGAATCCATTTTAACCTGCAACTCCCTGCAACAGAAAAGCAACTCCCCAAGTCTTCTCAGCTGCCAGAACTGGCTATTTCCAATTCCACAATATCTTTTGCAACCACAATTTCCACACACTTCATCTAAGGCTCAAGCAAATAGACCTGCTTGATCTTCCCTCAGCATGCTACATTTCTCTGCCTTTGCAAATGTATGGATCCCTCCACCACTTGCCATGAATGCATTCCATTCTCACCTTTGCCTCCTAGAACTTCAAAATGTCCTTCAAATCTTACTTCCCCACAAGAAGATCCTAATTCCCACTGATGTTATTGTGAATTTGCTCTAGACCAGCGGTTCTCAACCTGTGGGTTTTGTTCAATTTGTAACAATAAAAATACGTCCTGCACATCAGATAGATTCATAACAGTAGCAAAATTGCAGTTATGAAGTAGCAATGGAAATAATTTTATGTTTGGGGGTCACCACAACATGAGGAACTGTATTAAAGGTTTGCGGCATATGGAAGGTTGAGAACCACTGCTCTAGACTCTTTGTCCTCTCGTCAGGCACCCTAATTAGTTAGCATGTTCTTGATATTTTATTCATGTTGTGGTATGCATGGGACATTCTACACCCATAAATAAGCATTGGGTTTATTTTTGTTGCGGTATTCCTAGCACCCAGGGCATGAGAGCGAACACTGATGTCTTTAATCAGTGGGGTTCAAACTTAAATATGTTTCATACAAAGTAACCTAACCTGACTTTTTGTCAACATCTTGTGACCAAAGTACATGCTGTACCATGCTTAAATTGGATTCAAAAGAAAAGAATCCAGAACTAATTTTAACATCAACTCTGATATATCACCCACTTTCCTTTGACATCTCATGTACCCTTTAGATATCCCACACACTTACACAGCTAGGATTACATTCCAACTCAATCCAAACACTACTTTTTTTTTTTGCATTTTAAGATATCTGAATGTTACTTTGTGGCAAATGTGATCAGCATGGAATCCTTTTTTTATTGCTATGAAAGTTTTTATTTTTTATTTTATTTTCATATAATATTTTTCCCAATTACATGTTAAAACAATTTCTTCAGATTTTTTTTTAAGTTTTGAGGTCCAAATCCTATCCTTTCCTCCCTGCCCTCCCCCTTCCCTGACAGTAATAAATCTGACATAGGTTATACATGTGCAATCATATAAAACATTTCCATATTAATAATTTTGTACAAGAAGAATCAAATAAGAAAGGAGTGAAAATAGCATGCTACAGTCTGTATTCAGACAATACCAGTTCTTTCTCTGAAGGGAGATAGCATGCTTCATCATTAGTCCTTTGGGATTGTCTTAGATCATTGTATTACTGAGAATAGCTAAGTCATTCACAATTCTTCATTGTACAATATTGCTATTACTGTGTACAGTGTTCTCCTGGTTCTGCTCACTTCATTTTGCATCAGTTCATGTAAGTCTTTCCAGGTTTTTCTGAAATTATCATGGAATTCATTTTAACATGCATAAGAGAAGAGTCCCCAATTCTCATCAATTGCCAGGGTTGGACAGTTCTCATTCCACAATATCTTTTGCATCCATGATTTCCACACACATAATCAAAGGCTGAAGCAAATTGACCTTCTACTTGATCTTCCCTCACCATGCTTCATATTTCTGCACTTGCAAAAATAGGTACCTGTCTACCCCATGCCATGAATGCTTCCTCATATCCCCAAGTGATTTGTAAATATCTGCCCAAATCCCACATCTCACAAGGAGAAAATCCCAATTTCCTCTGATGTTACTATGAACTTGCTCCAAATCCTCTCTCCTCTTTCCCTAACTACCTGATAGAGTCTTCATATTTTATTCATGTTGTGGTATGCATAGGGCATTCTCTACCCATACAAAGTAAGCATTGAGTTTATTTTTGTTGTTCTATCCCCAGCACTTAATGCAGGAGGAGGAACACAGGTATTTAATAAGTGGAACTCAAACATTTATAAACATAAATATATATTTACACATATATGTGTGTATATATATATACATATATATATATGTATATATATATATATATATATATGTAAACATAACATGATTTTTTGCTGACATCTTGTGACCAAAATGCATACTGTACCATGTTGAAATTTGGTTCAAAAATAAAGAATCCAGAACTTATTTTAAAATAGACTCTGATATATCATTCACTTTTACTGTGACATCTCATACCCCTCCCTTCACCATCTATGTTTACACTCCTACTCAGTCCAAACTCTAGTTTGATTGCATTTTAAGTCATCTGAAAACTTGTTTTGGGTAAACACATAAGGCATACTGTTCATTTTAATACACATATGAAAAGGGAGAATGCCCAAATTGTGTATATTGCCCAGTTTAGATGTCACTAACTCCACATTATCTCTTGCACCCATGATTTCCCTGCATGTATTCTTAAGGCTCAAGCAAACTGGCCTTCTGCCTGATTTTCCCTCACTTTGTTTCATTTTTCTGTCTTTCCATTTTTTGCCTTTTCTCTGGACCTCTCCTCCCCATGCCATGGATGCGTTCCATTTTCACCTGTGCCACATGAGAAAGAGGAAGGTTCTTATTCCCTCTGGTGATAATGTGGCCTCCCTTTCCACTGACCCTCACCCTGAAACTATGCCGTTTCTGAAATTACTTGGCATTTTTTGATAGTTTGTACATGTTGGTGCAGGTAGTTGTCTGGAGCTATTTGTGTGGGGGTATCCCCAGCATCTCATGATGAAAAGTGATATTTGAAGGATATTACATAAAAGTCTTCTGGTGATGTCTAGTGGTCAGAATAACCTTGGAGAATAGTATAGTACAGTCTTGTGGCGAGATCTCATGGTCCAGCAAGATAGTGAAGAATATTATAGTGTACAGTCTTTTGGTGACATGAAGTTAAAAGCAATGATGCCGAGGCAGGCATTACATTTTCAGTCTTTTATCTTGTGTCCAGATTTCAGTACGGTGCTCGAACTCATTGCAAACTGTACTTTTGGAATTTGGCTCAAGGGGACAGATCCTTCCTGATAAGAACAAAGATGAATGAAATCCTCGATTTATGAAGTGAAATAAGTAATGAATTCCGTCAGTGTAAATATAAATATGGACTCAGTCATCAACATCAAACTAATCTATTAAGTTCTCCATCATATCAAAGGTCCTCTGACATAAGACTGTATAGCAGTGGAGACATCATTGATTTCAAACAGTCAATCAAGAAATATTTGGTAAGTGCACTTCTCTACAATGCTGAGGATACGAAAAGAGGCCAAAGACAGTCCTGCCCTCAAGGAGCTTACAATCTAATGTGGGAGACCACATGCAAACAGTTAAATACAGATGAGTTATATGTGGGATAAATAGGAAGTAATTAATAGAGAGAAGGCAATGTAATTGAGGAAAAGGCTTGGGAAAGGCTTCCTGTAGAAGGTGGGATATTAGTTGGAATTTAAGGAGGCCAGGGAGGTTAGTGGTCCAAGTGGAAAAGTAAGAAAGTTGCAGGCATGGAGTGTAGCCAGAGAGAGTGTCCAGAGCCAAGAGATGGAGTGTCTTCTTGGTGACACTGCCAGGATGCCAGTGTCACAGGATTGAAGAGTACCCATTAGAAAGTAAGGTACAAGAAGACCTGGAAAGATGGGATGTGGCTAGGTCATGAATGTCCAACAGAGCATTTTCTATTTGATCCTGGTGTCAGTAGGGAACTGTTGGAGATTGAGTAGGGGATGACATGATAGGACTAGTGCTTTTGAAAAATCACTTTAGTGATTGAATGAAGGATGGATTGGCATGGGGAGAGACTTTAGGCAGGCAGACCAACCTGCAGACTATTTGATAATCCAGATGTTCAGTGAGGAGGGCTTGCACTAGAATGGTGACATTGTCAGTGGAGAAAAGGGGGCATATATGAGCCATGATATCAAAGATGAAATCAAGAGGATTTGACAACAGCTTGAATATGGGGGGTGGCATGAAAGAGTGAGGAATCTAAATTCCTGCTAGATTTTGACCCTGAGAGCTTGGCAGTATGATGTTGCCCTCTATAGTAACAGGGAAAGTGGAGGGGGAGACAGTTGGGGACAGGGTTGAGAGTGGTTTTAGAAGGAAATAAAATGAGTTCTATTTTGGATAGTTCATCTTTAAGATGTCTACAGGATATCTTGCTCCAGATGGCTGTTTGAAATGCAAGATTAGAGGTCAGCAGAGAGTTTGGGGCAGGATAGGTAGATTTGGGAATCAGCAGCATAGAGATGGCAATTAAATCCATGGGAGCTACTGAGATCACCAAGTGAAGTAGTGTAGAGGGAGGAGAGAAGAGGGCCCAGGACAGAACCCTTAGGAATACATATAGTAAGAGGGCATGATCTGGAGGAGGAATCTAGCAAAGGAGACTGAGAAAGAGCAGTCAAATTGGTAGGAGAACCAGGAGAGTTGGTGTCCTAAAAACCTAGAGAGAAGAGAGCATCAAGGAGGAGAAGGTGATCAACAATGTCAGAGGCTGCAGAGAGCTCAAGGAGAATGAGGGTGGAGGAAAAGCCATTGGATTTGGTGACTAAGAGATCATTAGTAACCTTTCAGGGGTTAGTTCCTGTGGAATGATAAGGGCAGAAGGTGGATTATAATGGGGTTGGGAAGAGAATGAGAGGAAAGTGGAGGCACCTGTTATAGAAGGCCTTTTCCCATGAGGAGTTTAGTTACAGAGGGTGAAGCAGAAATAGGACGATAGTTAGTGGGGTTGGAAGGATCTAGTGAAGGTTTTCTGAGGAGGGAGGAGACAAGGGTATGTTTGTAGGCAGTAGGAATGAGCCAATGGACTGGAAGAGATTGAGAATAAGAGAAAGAGTAGGAATGGCAGAGGAGGCAATCTGTTGCCTTACAATGTGCATGTTCACCCTGTAAAGTGTTAATGTTGCCCACATGGCCACAACAGCCAAACTAGGGGGAAATGAACCTGAGAAAGTGGCTGATCTTGGTTTTGTAGGAAATGTATGAGATAAATACCAAATGTTTGCCTGAGGTTTTACTAGTGTGCCCACAACTAGCAAAAAACTATGACTTTGGCTTATGCAAAATCAGATAGTAAAAGTAGCTATAGTCCATGCTGTCTCAAGTGCCAGAGGACTCTGGATAGGATTGAAGTCAAGTGATGGTAAACTGTAAGGTTCCTTGTTCCACTTGAGGAATTCATATACTTAATTCACTTCATGAATCCAGGATTTCCTCTGACTCTTTTTTACCTCCTTTAACCAGGAGGGAGCTGTTACATGTACTAGAAAGTCCTGTACTCTTTACAATTGGGCTTCCAACATCATCATTCCAGCAGACCTGCTCTCTCCAAAGTTACAAATGTACTCTTAATGACCAAATCTACTAGCCTTTTCTCAGTGCTTATTCTTCTTGACTTCTCTGTAGTCTTTGACATGACTGATCACCCAGTGCTCCTAATAGACAATAAGTGTTTGTTGATTGACTGACTGATCTCTCTTCTCTAGGTTTTAGAAAGACTGTTTAGTCCTGTTTCTCCTCCTACTTATGTGACTGCTTTTTCTCAGTCCCCTTTGCTGTATCTGCATCCAGGTTATACCCAATAACCATGAATGTCCCTCATTGTTCTGTTCTGGGCCTTCTTCCCCTCTCCTTCTATACTACTTCACTTGGTGATCTCATCAGCTCCCATGCATTTAATTACCATTTCTAAGCTGATGATTCTCAAGTCTACTTATCCAGCCCTAACTTCTCTGCTGACCTTTAGTCTTGCATCTTCACCTGCCTTCAAACATCCCAAACTGTATATCCCATAGACATCGTAAACTCGATGTGTCCAAAATTTAACTGATCATCTCTCTCCCCAACACTTCCCCCCTTCCAAATTTACCTTTTACTGTAGAGGGCACCACCACCCTCCTATTCTGCAAGACTCAAAACCTAGGTGGCATCTTTGACTCCTCACTATCTCTCACCCCTCATCCAATCTGTTTGCAAGGTCTGCAGATTTCACAGTCTTTGAATACACCCCCTTCTCTCCTTTGGTAGTGCCTCTACCCAGGTACAAGCCCCCCTCATCTCCTCACACTTGGATTATTGCAAGAGCCTGTTGGTTGGTCTGCCTGGACAAGTCTCTCGCCACTCCAGTGCCCCTTCCATTTATCCACCAAAGTGATTTTCCTAAAACACAACTCCTACCATGTCCCCTCCCTACCCAGTAAACCACCTCCAGGATTAAACGTAAACTCCTTTTCTTTCTGTTTAAAACTCTTCATGATTTAGGCTTCTCCTCACCTGTCCAGTCTTCTTATCCCTGGCTGTGTACTCTTTGATTCAGTGACCCTGATCCTGTTGTTGTTCCTTAAGCCAGAATCAGTCTCTCCACTCCAGGCATTTTCTTTACCTGTCCCTCATGCCTGAGGACTTGCCTCTCCCTCCTCATTGCTGCCTCCTTCAAGTCCTAGCTAAAATCCTACATTCTACCAGAAGCCTTTCCCAACTCCTCTTAATTCTAATACCTTGCCTCTCTGTTGATTATTTCCCATTTATCTTGTATATAGCTTGTAGATACATAATGGCTTGTATTTTGTCTCCCTGTGAGTTCCTTGAGGGCAAGGACTGTCTTTTGCCTTTCTTTGGGGCAAGTAGGTGCCATATTGGATAGAGCTCTAGGCCTGTACTAAGGAAGACCTGAGTTCAGGCTGCAGACACTTACTAGCTACTCAACTGAGAGCAAGTCACTTTACCCCTGCTTGCCTTGGTTTCCTCCTCTTTAAAACTGGGACAGTAACAACACCTCCCAGGGTTGTTGACAGGATCAAATGAGATACTATTTGTAAAGCACTTAGTACAGTGCCTGGGACATAGGAAGCATTCTGCAAATGTCACCTACTGTTATTATAGTAAGTAGTTAATAAATGTTTCTTCACAGACTGACTGAAAAATAGCAAAAAGTAAAATTGTAGATCTTTGTAGAGGATGTGAAGGGGAATATTATATGATGAGGCTAGAAAAGAGGTTTGAACCATGTTATGAAGAGTTTTCAATTCCAGAGGAGTTGGTGGTTGATCTCAGGGGTACCAAGGAGCCGCTGCATTGAGGTGATCTGACATAGACTCTAGAGATATCCCTATGGCAGCTGAGGGGATGAGGGGACTGAAGAGGGGATGAGGGGACTGAAGAGGGGAGAGACTTGAGGCAGGGAGACCAGTTAGTACAAGAAAGAAGGGATGGAGTTGTGGGAGTGGAGAGTATCATGAGATAGAAACAGACAGATGATAAACAAGAAAGGAAAAGGATGGACAGAGAGTGAAAGACTGACTGACTGACTGTATTTGGGTGGGGGCAGGTGGGAGTAGGGTCTAGAAAGCTTTGAAAGGTCAGAAAGGCACCAGGGTATGAAAGGCTTTAAAAGCCAGAAGATTTTATATTGATCCTGGGGGTACCAGGGAACCAGTGGGTGGAGGGAGGTTGGAATGCGCAGTGCCTTCAATGCTGATGCCATATATTTTAGAAATCTGGGCGGGGGGGAGCGGGTTCGAATAGCACAGGAAGGCCTGTTCACAATCTCCCTCCACCTCAGTTTACCCAGTAGAGATCCTGGTAGGTAAACAGGACACTCTTAAAATGCAAGTATCCTTTTGGCTTGGTGTGCTGGGCTGGGAACCAGCATAGGCCTGAGTTAACCCCAACACTGCCTCAGCACCAGCCCAGAGTGCTGTGGGCCAAGATCAATAGAGCTCACCTGGGGCCCTTTGAGTTCCTTTGCCCCCACGTGGGTTAGTCTGGGACCCAGCTGGACCCTGATGGAAAAAGAACATAAGGACATTCAAGGAGGGACCTGCTGAATCCAGGGGGAGCTTGCTGGGCCTTGCCTTCCCCTGCTTTATGGATTTAATCTTGGATAGGGTTTTCAAGTCAAGGTTTGCTGGAATGCTCAGGCTCTCTACTCCATTGCCTCCTACTTGGAACCTGGACACAAGGTAAGCTTCATTTAGGACTGATTTTCTCTTTCCTTGTTTAGAGAATCAGATTGATATACATCCATCTAATCTTAAACCCTTGAGGAGTGAAAGGTCAAATGAGATGCTAAGAGGCTCACCTTTTCTCTTCCCTCTCATCCTTGCTAGAATATATGTGGAATTGTCCTTCCTTAGGACCTTTAAAGTATATCCCCTCCTTAGGCTTATACGGACTGATGCTAAGTGAGAAGAGCAGAACCAGGCAAAACCTGTACACAATCACAGACACATCATACATATGATGACCAACCTTGATAAACTGGACTATCCTCAACAACGCACAGCTAAAGACAACTCTACAAGCCTCAGGATGGAAGGAGATACCTAAACTCAGAGAAAGATATAGAAAGACTATAG
>CM053582.1:3482598-3502971 GCA_028627135.1 Pseudochirops cupreus
ATATATGTGTGTGTGTGTGTGTGTGTGTGTGTGTGAAAAAAAAAAACTTACATGAACTGATGCTGAGTGAAATGAGCAGAACCGGCAGAATATTGTACACAGTAACAGCAACATTGTGAGGTAATCAACTTTGATAGACTTGGCTCCTCTTAGCAATACAGTGAGCTAAGACAATTCCAAAAGACTCATGATACTGTCACATGCAGAGAAAGAACTATGGAGTCTGAATGCAGATTGAAACATACTATTTTCTCTTCTTTTGTTTTTCCTTTCTTGTGGTTTTTCCCTTTTGTTCTGATTCTTCTTTCATAACATGACTAAGGTGGAAATATGTTTAATATGACTGTAAATGTATAACCTATACTGGATTGCTTGCTGTCTTGGGGATGGGGGCAGGGAGGGGGGGAGAAAAAAATTTGGAACTCAAAGTCCTATAAAAATGAATGTTGAAAACTATTTTTATACGTAATTGGGAAAAATAAAATACTATTAAGTGGGGGAGGGGAGGGAAACACAGGGTTCTTCTGGTTCTGCTAATTTCATTCAGCACCAATTTGTAGAAGTCTTTCCAGGTTTCTCTGCAATCTGCCTGCTCTTCATTTCCTATTGTGCAATAGCATTTCACCACATTTATATACCAGAGACTGTTTAGCCATTCCCCAACCAATAGGCATCCCTCAATTTCCAATATTTTGCCACCATGAAAAGGGTTGCTGTAAATATTTTTGCACATGTAGGTCCTTTTTCCTTTTTTATGATCTCTTTGGGATATAGACCTAGTAATAGTATTGCTGGATCAAAGGGTAGACACAGTTTGCCCCTTGGGCATAGTTCCAAATAACTCTCCATAATGGTTGAATCAGTTCACACAATGTATGAGTGTTCCAATTTTCCCACATCCTCTCCAGCATTTATCATTTTCCTTTTCTATCATATTAGCCAATCTAATAGATGTGATGTGGTATCTGGAGTTGTTTTAATTTGCATTTCTCTAGTCAAAAGTGATTTAGAGAACTTCTTCATATGCCTTTAAATAACTTTGATTTCTTCATCTGAAAACTGCCTTGTTTATATCCTTTGACCATTTATCAATTGGGAAATGGTTTGTCTTCTTGTAAATTTTGCTCAGTTTTCTATATACTTAGGAAACGAGGCCTTTATCAGAGATACTTGCTATAAAGACTGTTTCCCAGCTTTCTGCTTTCCTTCTAATCTTGGCTGCATTGTTGTTTTTTTTTCTACAAAAACTTTTAAAATTTAATATAGTCAAAATGATCTATTTCACATTTTATAATGCTCTCTATTGTTTGGTCATTAATTCTTCCCCTCCCTATAGATCTGACAGGTAGACTATTCCTTGCTCTTCTAATTTCCTTACAGTGTCACCCTTTATGTCTAAATCATGCCAAAGGTCTGTAATATCACCTTTTAATTAGGATTTATTTTTTACTTTATTTTGAGATCAGGATTGTTACCTCTGATTTTTTTTTCCTTCAGCTAAACCATAATAGATTCTGCTGCAGCTCTTTACCTTTACTCTCTGTTTTAAGTGTGTTTCTTATAAACAACATATTGTAGGATTCTGGTTTTCTGCTATCCACTTCTGTTTTATGGGAGAGTTCATCCTATTCACATTCACAGTTATGGTTACTACCTGTAACTACCTGTTACTACCTATTCTTCTTCTTCTTTGTCCTCCCTCCTTTCCCTTCTCACTAGTGTTTTGCTTCTGTCTACCCCCTCCCCTGATCTGCCCTTCTTTCTGTCAGTCCCCACCCCACCCCCTTACTTGATCCTCCTCCTCTCAGAATGATCTTTAATATTAAAGTCACCATTTGGAGTTGATTGTGTAGTATAATGTAAGATGTTGGTCTAAGCCTTACTTCAGCCAAAGCACCCTCCAATTTTCTTAGCAGTTTTTAATTGAGTGTTGAATTCTTTTCCTCAATAAGTTGTTTTACAGTTTATTAAACAGAGATTGTTTCCTTTTTGTCTCTCGATTCCTACCACCTGACTCAAGGCCTGGCACATATAGTGGGTGCTTAATAAATGCTTGTTGACCAGTTACTTGCCTTTGAGGACCATAGATAACTCACAGTCTTTCATTACCTCTAACAGTATCTATATGATCATGGGCAAATCACTCTCAGGACCTCAGTAGTTACACAGGAGTGGCAGCAGACACAGCACAAAGAATGGCTGGAAGACCTGAGCTCAAATATTACCTCAGACACTTATTGAGTGACCTTGAGTTTGTCCCTTAACCTCTTTGAGCCTCAGTTTCTTTGTGTGTTAAATCACCTAATTGCATAATTGTTGTAAGGATCAAATGAAGTAATGTATTTATATTGGTAAACCGTAAAGAGCTCTATACAAGTAAGTTATTATTAGGTGCCAATCTGTAGAAAGAGTTTCCATACTCGGAGCTCTCCTACAATGAAGAAATCACAGATCTGGACCCCCAAGGGGGTAATGTGTTAAATTAATGTCTTTAAAAGTGAGTGTCCATTGAATAAGAGCACAATAAACGTTCATTGATGAGAGCTTGTAATACAGAGAGTAATATTCTACTTCTAGTCAGGAAGGCCTAGTTTCAAGTATGTTTTCAGATTCTTCTTAGCTAGTGGTAAGCCCCCCTCTACCCTATAAACTCCAAGTAGCTCCCTCTCACCTCCAGGATTAAATAGAAAATCTTGTGTTTGGCATTCAAAAGTCCTTATCACCTAGTCACCTAGCTTTGCAGTCTTCTTACTGCCTTAGTTCCAGTGACATTGACGTCCTGGCTGTTTGATGAACAAGACCAGACCATATGTCTCTCGGCTCTGGCTGTCTCCCAGGCCTGGAATGCTCTCCCTCCTCATCTCCATCTGACTTCCTGGCTTCTTTTTAGTACCATCTAAAACTCCACCTTCCACAGGAAGCCTTTCCCAACACCTCTTCCTTCTAATGCCTTCCCTCTGTTAATTCCAACTTTTCCTATATAGCGCTTGTTTGTACATATTTGTTTTCTCCCCGATTAGATTGTGACCCTTTGAAGACAGGGGCTGTCTTTTGCTTCTTTTTGTGTCCCCAGTACTTAACATAGGGTTTGGCACAAAGTAGGCATTTAATATTTACTGACTGACAGACAGTAAACAAGTCACTCTGAGCCACAGCTTGTGTAAAGTGAGAATAACACCTCACAGCATTGTTGTTCAAATAAGAAAATGTATATAAAATACTTTGCAAATGAAAACACTACATAAATGGCAGGTATTATTAATATGAAGCCTTACTTTTAAATACTTTAGAACAGAGGTGGGGAACCTGTGGCTTAATAAAAGGATTTGTTCTGTGATGTTTGGATTCAGTCAAAGGGCTGCACTTGAGGACCTAGATGGCCACATGTGGGCTCAAAGGTGAAGATTCCCCACCCCTATTCTAGAAAGTATTTTATGGAGGCCAGGAATGACTGAACTAGGAAAGCTAAGCTGGTGAAATAATAATGAAAATCAAGGTGATTCAGTGACTTTCATATGGGCATACTCACTAATGACTGGTTTTGTAAAAACACAATGTAAGGCAAAACAATATTGCAGGGGATAGTTGCATAAGAATCATAGTTATGGGTATACAAGTGTTATTGACTTTTTCTATGATAAAGCAAAATTTATCTGTACTTACAAAATCTTTTTTACTTGAACTTGAGCAAAATATCAGTATATTTAGGATTTTAGTGACTTGTGAGATTTCCACTAATAAAATGAAATTTAAAAAACTAAACATTCTTGAGTAGTTTGATTGTTGGAGGTAACTTCTCAAGGAAACCATCAAGGTAGTGTCAACAGGCAATCACAACGTCATGAGACATATGTGCAAACCATATTTATTACAAGAGAAATGAACACTTAGGTGAACCCAAAGAGTTCACAGTCCTTACAGGAGTTTGCATATTTATGACAGTCCAATCAGGAGGAGAAGACAGAAGGGGGTGTGGCATGGGCGGGGAAAGGTAAAGTAAAGGTAGGAAAAAGGATAAAACCCCTCAGCAAGGGCAAAAGCCACATTCTTTTTTTCCCTTGGGAACCAAATAGACTATGAAAATAGATGAACATGCATAATAAAATATTTCATCCATTTACATATTAAAAACATTTTTTAAAACTTTGAACTCCAAATCTTACTCTATCTCCCTCCCCTACCCCTTCATTAAGAATACAATCAATTCAATATAGGTTTTATTGCCATCATCGAAAACATATTTCCATATTAGTCATGTTTTGAAAGAAAAAACAGACCAAAAAAAACCCCAAACCAAAACAAGAAAAATAAAATTTAAAAAGTATGCTACAATCTGAATTCAGACTCCATTTTTCTCTGGAGATAGCATTTTTTCATTCCAAGTCCTTTGGAACTATCTTGGATCATTGTATTGCAGAGAATAGATAAGTCATTCACAGTTGACCAGTGTACAATATTACTGTTACTCTGTACGTTGTTCTTCTGGTTCTGCTCATTTCATTTTGTATTGGTTCACGTAAGTCTTTCCAGGTTTTTTTCTAGGAGCATCCTGCTCATCATTGCTTATAACACATTAGCATTCTATAACAATCAAATACCACAAACTATTCAACCATACCCCAATTGATGGGCATCCTCTTAATTTTCCATTCTTTGCCAACACAAAAAGAACTACTATCAATACTTTTGTACATAGAGGTCCTTTTCCTTTTTTATCTCTTTGGGATATAGACCTAATAGTGGTAGGAACAGGATGCTTTTTAACTTAAGAGGAAACCAACCAAAGTCCAAGAAATGAGAACAATAAGCCCTTCAAAGCATGAATGAGAAAAAGGGCCAGGGAAAGCAGCCACTGAGCAGGCCTATAGAGGGCAAATAGCCTCATCTTGGATAAACTTATGTCCTGAGAGTTTAAATGAAAATTGATTTTGTTTGGTGATATTTTTTTCTGCCTCTAATTTTTAACACAAAAAGGCACAATCAAATCCAATAATCTGGAGTTTGTCCTGCAAAAACTCAGAACAAAAAACTTAGCTCAAGATGGGCTCTGGTTGAAAGTGTAGAATTTCTGCCCTACCGAAAAGTGACATAGGAGAGAATAGACTGGGGGAGGGAGGACACACTGGGATGGCCGTTTTGGGGCGGTGGGTGGGGGAAAGAGGGGGAGAAAATATGTAACTCAAAATCTTGTGGAAATGAATGATGCAAACTAAAATAAAATTTAAAAAGAAAGTGTAGAATTAAAGGGTTTATACTACCAAGAGTTTAAACTTAACAGTAAAAAAAATGCCAAATTAATAAAGTCCTAAAATTCCCACAGAAAAAAGTAGCACACACAGCATATTAAAAAGTTACATTATGGCAGAAATTAGTTCTAGATCAACATCTTGCACAGTATACCAAGATAACATCAAAATGGGTACATGATTTAGATGTAAAGGGTGAAACCATAAGCAAATTGGGAGAGCAAGGAATAGTTGACCTGTCAGCTCTATGGAGAAGTGAAAAATTTATGACCAAACAAGAGAGAATATTACAAGATGTAAAGTGGATAATTTTGATTCTATTAAATTTAAAAGGTTTTACACAAACAAAACGAATGCAACAAAGATTAGAAGGAAAGCAGGAAGCTGGGGAACAATTTGTGCAGCAAGTCTCTCTGATAAAGGCCTCATTTCTCGAATATATAGAGAACTGAGTCAAATTTGTAAGAATACAAACCATTCTCCAATGGTAAATGGTCAAAGGATATGAACAGGCAGTTTTCAGATACAAATACCTTTGACTTCTTTAAGCATATGAGGAAATGCTCTACATCACTACTGATTAGAGAAATGCAAATTAAAATAACTCTAAGATACCACCTTACATCTGTCAGATTGGCTAATATGGCAGAAAATGAAAATGATAAATTCTGGAGAGGATGTGGGAAAATTGAGACACTAATGCACTGTTGGTAGAGTTGTGAACTGATATAACCATTCTGGAGAGCAATTTGGAACTATGTCCAAAGGGCTATAAAACTGTGCATACCCTTTGATCCAGCAACACCATTACTAGATCCGTATCCCAAAGAGATCATAAAAAAGGGAAAAGGAACCCCATGCACAAAAATATTTACAGTAGCTCTTTTTGTGGTGGCCAAGAATTGGAAACTGAGGGAATACCCATCAGTTGGGGAATGGCTGAACAAGTTGTGGTATATGAGTGTAATGGAACACTATTGTGCTATAAGAAATGATGAGCAGATGGACTTCAGAAAAACCTGGAAAGACTTACATGAACTGATTCTGAGTGAAGTGAGCAGAACCAGGAGAACATGGTATACAGTAACAGCAGCGTTGTGTGATGATCAATTATAAATGACTTGGCTCTTCTCAGCAATACAATGATCCAAAATAATTCCTAAGGACTTATGTTGGAAAATGCTATCCACATCCAGAGAAAGACCTAATGGAGTCTGAATGCAGATCGAAGCATACTTTTTTAACTTTAGTTTTTGTGGTTCTTTTCTTTTGGCCTGCTTCGTCTTTCACAACACAATACGGAAATATGGTTTACATGATTGAATATACATAATCTACGTCAAATTGTTTACCATCTTAGGGAGGGGATGGTGAGGGAGGGGGAAAATTTGGAACTCACAATTTTTTAAATGAATGTTAAAAATTGTCTTTACATGTATTTGGAAAAACAAAATACCATTAAAAAATAAAATGTATTATTTGAGTTTTCCAAGAAGGTACCCCCATCATTTCTACTACCTCTGATGGATGACACCACTGTTATGATCAAATTTTGTCATCCCCATCAGGGTCCTCTTCATTGACAATGTTCATCTTTATGGAAGAACAATAATTGCCATTGTATTGCTTCATCATCAATCAGCATTTTTACTACTTCATGTTTGCCACATTGATGGTTTACTTGAGGGAAAGAGAATAGCCTTTCTGGAGGTAGATAAAATAGTTTTCAATGTACAATAGTGTGATGGGGATGGGGAGTCTCCTCAGTGGTGTCATATTTGGGCTCATTACAATTATCACAGTAATTCTCTAAAAGAATTCTCTTCATTTTTAAGATACTGAGGAAAAAAACCTAATGGTCCACAGCCATGTCTAGGCACTTCTCCTTCAAGCATGGACATATCACTGTACCAATGTGGAGAAAATGGAAAACACAATTTCAGATACTGGTCTAAGCACCAAAAACAAAAAAAAAACAGATCAAAAAAGAGATACCAAAGTAAAACCTTTTAAAAATGTTTCAAATCATTTTTTTCATGGGGGAAGGGGAGGAAGAGAAAATTACTAATGGAATCTTGGTCTCTTTTAGGGCCTGCCCAGGAAGTTTGCGAAAGCTGTTTAATTCTATTCAGTAAATATTTAATAAGCCCTCCTAAGTTGTTCCGGTATTCATTTATTAAGTGCATACTACAGGCCAAAGACATAGACCCTTCCTGCCCTAAAGAAGCTTATATTCTACTGGGAGAGAGGCTATTAGGGGATGTGATTGTCAAGTTCATGCTAAACTTTCAGTAACTACTTTCTCAATGGGAAAATTAGGGCCCCAAGCTTTATACCCTTCCCACCAAATACTAATTTCACAGTGAACACACATAAATTATCCAAATCAGTAGCAAAACAGAAATCCGAAAAAGTATACATAGGAGAATATATTGAAGCTGAAGTGAAGGATATGAAGTGACTCCAAGCTCAAAGAAGACTGAAAGCAGAAGCTCTTCTGCTGCTCTTGGCCAATTCTCCTGACCCCTCCTGCCCAGGAGGACACCCTTTTCCACCAAGGAGAAGGGAGTTTCACTCCAATGGGCTTTGGGAAGGGTTACATTTGTAAAGTGCTTAGCACAGTCCCTGGCACATAGTAGATACTTAAAAAGTTATCTCCCTCTCCAATAGCTAAGAATCTGTTCATCTCTGTAAAGACTGTAGCAAGTGTGGAGTACAAGGACAATTTTATGGTGAACTGCTTTCCTTTCTATCAGTACCATGGCTGAGAATAAACAAAATGCAGGTTTAGTTTCCCTGTTAGAGGTAAAATGGCTCTAGGAACACCTTTGTCCTCTTTGTTATCAGGGAAAATAAAATGCTTCCTGCCAAAAAAAGATGGAAGAGCTTCGAAGGGGAAATAGAGGCAAATAGGCATCCTGATTCATGTCCAAAAAAGTAGCAGAGGAATATGACAGAAGCAAAAGGACCACTAAACCTTGGGAACAAATGAATACATACACGGGTATGCCTGTAGTGACTTAGAGAAAGCAATTCCTCATGGCCAAGGAATAATGATGAACATTTATTAGAAGTGCCCCCAGGAGAGAGGCCATCAGGACTGGTCTCATAGAAAGAAGAGGTTATTTCTCGTGGCTAGCACTCCATGGTGAAACCTCCTGAGGCAACGATGTTAATGTGGCACAAATAAGGTGGTGTTTCGTCTTTATGACAGAGGCATATTTGGAATCTGATGAGAGAGTTGCCAAGACTAACGACTACTATCCATTTTTAGCTCATTATACACAGGGGCAGATGATATTACTAGGAAGCACTGCTAGAGATGAAGTCCTAGGCAAGAAACAGAAGCCCTTTCTTGAGGAAAAGTTGAATAGCTGGATAATGGAATAAAACATTAAGAGGGTAGCTTGTGAAACATGGTGGGGGATTTGGGGTCATGGTTTAGCATATAGGAATTATGAGCTTTCAGACTGGAATGGACAAAATCTGATAAGAGCTAGTAAAACACATTTGCCCTAAAAACTTGCAAATCTGATCATGAAGACTTTAAATTGAAAATAAAAAAGAAAACCACCCATGTATTTCTGCCAAGCCAGACACTACAGTAAGCACTAGAAGGGCATGGGAAGAAGAGGAGCCACTATTCACAGGAGATAATATATACCTAAAGGGTAGTATAGGGCTCATAGCCTCAGATGTTGCTAGATAAATTCACAGAGTATAGATGATAAGCAATGTATACTAGAGGTCCTAATTCAAGGAGATAAATGTAACTTCATGGGAATTACTGGGACTAACAATGGAATATTACTAAAGCCTTATTCAAAAGGAATAAATTGGATATAGTTACATCTATCATGGAATAATCATCTCTCCTCTCTGCTCCCTTCCTCCATTATCCACCCTTCTTTTCTACACTTCCCTGTTTCTTCTCAAGGCACAAGTCTATCGTTCTTCTGATGTAAACACCTTGATGCCTGTAGGATCAAATACAAATACATGTCCTTAATATTAAACGCCTTCTGCAATACGGCCCCAATCTACTTTTTTAGACTTGTTTCATATTTCTCCTTTTCCCTAGATTCTACATTCTAGCCAAACTAGGGACATACTCAAGCATTCAGTTTTCTGCCTCTAAGCATTTATATAAGCTCTTTCCCTTGCCTGGAAAGTACTCTCTCCTCATTTCTATCCTTCAGGACCATTACTTTCATTCAAAATTCATTTGTATGTAACCACAGAGCTTTCGTTCATCTCTACCCCTGCTACTACCGCCATCACCATAATCAATTCTTCTGTGTATGTGTTGCATCCTCCCAATTTAAGTTCCCCCTGGCGCAAGGACTGTGCTGTTTCTTTCCTCATATCTCCACAACTGAGGACACATTCTTTATGATCTCATCAGTGTGAATAATTCTGCAGTCGTGCAGAGTGAGCCCCACGCAGACTTTCCCATTCTTGTCCAGGGTCTCTCACAAATCTCCTCTGGAGGCTTTACCCAGTAGGGGCCATCTTCCAAATCTTGACATTGCATGGGTACCAGAATAATACACAAAATGGACAATCTACTGGTCAGCCCTCTCAATTGGCCTGCCTTCTTTTCTGTTTACAGGTGTCTTTGACAACATCTTTTTCTTGCTGCTGCTTCTGTGACTTTATTCATTGTCAGTGAGATGCAGCCTACTCATGGGTCTGTATCTCTCTTAATTTTGCCCCGTTGCTTCACTTGATTGTTCCCAATCCCACCTAGTTCTAAAGTTTCTTGAAGATATTGTCGATAGCTCACATTATTTTCTCTGGTACATGTTGGACAAGATAGACTGTTTTGAAAAGATGCAGTACCTGCCTTCAGGGGACTGATGGTAATCTAGTAGAGTACATATCTAGATAACTAGTATAAAAGTATGGAAAAAACTCACCATGTGTCAGATATAAAGTTGTTAGTAACCTATGGGGTATGAAGGAAGGTGAGAATCAGGGAAGATTTTACTTTGAGAGATAATTCCTGACTTAGATTTTAAAGGAGAGGTAAAAATTCAATCAATAAACAGAAATTTATCAGTGAAATATGCTGGGAATCCAATGACAAAGATGAAATTGGTGGCTGTCCTCAAAGAGCTGACTTTTTTGGTTAAGATGGGGAGGGAGGACATCCTAGGGCAGGGGTGGGGAACCTGTGGCCCCCAAGCCACATGTGGCCCTCTAGGTCCTTAAGTGTGGCCTTCTGAATGAATCCAACTTCACAGAACAAATATCCTTATTTAGCTTTGAAGAAAGCCTATGAAATAAATATAAAATGATTGAGATTTTGCCAGTGGTAAATGTAGATGAAATCACAAATTCAGGGCTTCATTTGGCTCTATTCTGCCTCCTTTAATCAGTAGAGAGAAAATCCAATTAAAGTACAGTCAGGAACAAGTCAGAGTATAACCTAGGAATTGGACACAAAGTGGCAAACTAAAAATAGTATCCTTCTTGGTATCATTTTGGCCTGAAGATGTCAACAAAGAACTATGCTAGATAATGTCATTCAATATCATTTTTAGCAATGATACAGTATCGAAGATCTGTGCTAGACAATTTCCTTTGTTATCCAGTCAAGCCGTGAGATGGCATTAGTACTTATCAGTACCAGGCTCTGCTTTAGGTGCTAGGGATTCAAAGACAAAAATGAAGCAGTTCCTGCTCTCAGGGAAAGTACATCCTGTTAGTGGAGACAGTTTGCACATATTGGCATAAGCAAAATATAAGCAAAAGACAAAGTAATTGGAGAGAGGTGCTCCAACAATTGTGGGGAGTTAGGGAAGGCATTATCTAGGTTATGACATTTGAGCTGAGCTTTGAAACAAATGAAAGTTTCTAAGATTGATGGAAGTGAGGATGAAATGTGCTCCAGCTGTGGGGGAAGGCGTTTGAAAAGGCTTATACACAGGAAATTAGGAGTGATGAGTACACCTCTTAACTCTTCACAATCTGGCTTCTAGCATTATTCTGCCAAAGCTACCAAAGGTTCCTTAATTACTCAAGCTCATGGCCTTTTCTCATTCCTCATCCTTCTTGACTTCTCTGTAGCCTTTGACACTGTCCAACATCCTCTTCTTGACACTGTCTTCTCTCTAGATTTTTAAGAGATTAATCTGTCCTGGTTTTCTTTGTACCTATCTGAACACTCTTCAGCCTCCTTTGATAGATCTTCATCCAGGTCACGCCCACTAACTATGGATGTCCCCCATGACCTACATCCTTTTCTCTTTTTTCTCTATATTATCTCATTTGGTAATCTTATTGGTTCCCATGGGTTCAATGATTCTATGCTGATGTTTCTTGAATCTCTATATCCAATCCTAGTCTGTCTGTCTTGCTCCTTCTCTCCTTCTCCCCTCTCTCTCCCTCTCTCCCTCCCTCCCTCCCCCCTTCTTCTCTCTCCCTCTCTCCCTTGACCCTCCTCCCTCCCTTCCTTTCCCCCTCCCTGTTCCTCTCCCTCTCTCCCTGGAAAGATCTATAAGCATGCTTCTTAGACACCTCCAACTGCATTCCTATAGGTATCTTTAATTGAGAAAATCCAAGACAGAATTCCTTAAGTGTCTCCTTGAAATCCTTCCCCCTTCTGAACTTCCCCATCACTGTCAATAGCACCACCCTCATTTTAGTCAGGAAGGCCTGTAACCTTGGTGCCACCCTCAACTCCTCACTTTTACTCACTCTACATATCCAATCAATTTCCAAATCTTGTCATCTCCACCTTCACAAGATCTCTCATATACGATATTGCCTTCTTTCCCCTTATACAGCCTCCATCCTAATTCAGACTTTCATCATGTCATGCGTTGACTATGCAATAGTCTCTGGATAGGTCTCCCTACCTCAAGTCTCTCCCTCCTCCAATCCATCCTTCAAACAGCTGCCAAGGTGATTTTCCTAAATCTGCTCATGTCCCTCAACCTCCCCACCCCCAACTCAATAAGCTCTAGTGAATCACTTGTTACTTCTAAGATCAAGTGTCAGCTCCTCTGTTTGGCATTTAAACGTCTTTCTAAAATGTCTCCTTCCTACATTTCCTGTATTATATTTTAGTCTCCTCTACATAATCCAGCTACACTGGTCTGCTGGCAGTCCCTTGAATACACACCACTCTGTTCATCTCTGTGCTTTTGCACTGGGTGTCTTTAAAGCCTCACATGATCTTTCCCCTCACCACTACCTGTTAGTTTCCCTAGCTTCCTTTAAGCCTCGATTAAAAGCCCACTTGTTGCAGGAGGCCTTTCCTGGTACCCCCAACTACTAATACCTCATGTTTTAGATTACCTTCCATTTTATTCTGAATATGTCCTATATGTGTGTAGTTATTTCCATGTCTCCCCTATTAGAATATGGTCTCCAGTAGGGCAGGGACTATTTTTTGCTATTATTTGTATCCCCAGCTAAGACTTAGCACAGGGTTTGGCTCATATTAAGCATTTAATAAATCCTTGCTGCCTTATTCCAACCGTAGACTGATTTCCCTCCTAAGGAGAAGGCGCTGGCACTCCAAGTATTTCTCTCCACACTATAGGTTGTTAGGGAGAATAAAGGGGTCCTAAAGGAGACAAAAACAAAGCATCAATCATGGACGATAGGGATGGAAGAGTTGGGAAGAAGATTACAGAGAGGAAAACAATGAATATCTAATTTGAACTTCAAAACAGATTAGATGTTCTTCCTGGAAAAAAGGGAGCTGGATGTTCCAAGGATGGAGATGTCTGTTCAAAAAATAATGTAGTAGAGCCACATAGGAGAGAGGTCATTCAGGAAGAGGAATAACAGTAGTAGCTGATTATGCCTCTCTGCCCAGGGGAGCTGAAGAAGGTTTTTTTATCAACTTGATAATAAAAACAAGAGGAATATGTTGTCTTTCCAGGCATGTATTCAAGATATAACAAAAAATCTTCCAAGACTTTTCAAAACGACTCCCTACTTCTAGTCATTCACAGGTGTACAAATGACACTTCCCGGAGAAACCTCAAAAGTATTGCCAATGATTATGAAGTCTTAAGCCAAAAACTGAAGACCACCCACAGGAGCATTGATTGGGTTTTCCTTACTGTTGCCCTAAAAGTAAGAGATGCAGATGCAAACAGTAAAACTGTGATAAGGCATTAAAAAGGCATCAGAATGGGGTTTGAATTTCTGGACTGTAGCTTAATATTTAGAGGTGATCAGTTTCTGGCCAGAGATGGGATACACCCAACAACAAAGGCTGTTAAGACTTTATTTTCCAGGTGTCTTTCAAATCTAATCAAAAGGCTTTAAATTTAAGGATAAGAGAGGAAGAAGACATGTACATCTTCCAAGTTAGCCACCATGAAATAGCTAAAGAGAATACAATAGTAATTGAGATACCCAGAAATTCAGAGGGAAAAAAAAAGCTTAGTATGTTCAATGATGACTTGGATAGCTGCATAGATGATATGCTTGTGAAATTTGTAGATGACATAAAACTTCAAGGGATAGTTAGCATAATGGATGACAGGAAGTATCCAAAAAGAAACTGACGATCTAGAAAATTCGGTTGAATGGAATACAATAAAATATAACAGGCCAACATAAATAAACGGGTTCATGAAATCAATTCCTCTAAATATGAGATAAGGGAGGCATAAGTAGTGGTTTCTCTGAAAAAGATCTGGGGTTTTAGTGAACTGAAAGCTCAATAGGAGGTTGATATGGCAGCCAAGAAAGGTAACAAAATCTTGTATGACATTAGGAGAGGACAGTGCTTGCAAGAACAAGGCAACAATATCCCTGTTGCACTCTGCCCTACTCAGGACCGATCTTTGTACGATACTTGGTCCTGAGTGTCACATTTCGGGAAGGACAATGATAAGCTGGAGATCATCCAGAAGAGGGGGGGCAACTGGGATAGTGTAAGACTGTGAGATCTTGTCATATGAGGATCACTGGAAAGAGCTGGAATGTCTGGAGAAGGTAAGACCTAAGCATACATAAAAGCTGTGGTAAGGACTATGTGGAAGATGGATTTGAGGAAGAAAATAACTGACTTCATTGCGTCTATCATATTTCTTTGCTTTTCTAAGTGATGTCTCTTTGATGTGTACTGAATGTTTCCTTTAACACTTCCCTTCCTCCATGACAAAAGTCATAGAACTTTGAGTAATTCCAGGAACTTGCCCCCTTCCCTTTATCCTATCTAATGAGGCAGTATTACAAGCTTAACAGATGTTAATATACTATTTTCTTTGGTCCAGTGTGAATGGCTATGTTAGAAGACACGTTTTTTCTCTTATTATAACAATAGAAGCATCTTAGTAAATGACTTTTCCTTCCCATGAGTCCTACATTCTCATTTTTTAAATTGAATTAGGCTTGATGTACCTTAATGTGGCCCAAGAGGACAGAACTAGAAAAAATGGGAAGTTACAAAGAGGCAAATTTATAATGATGTAAGAATATTCTCCCTAAAAATTAGAGCTGTCCAAAAGTGAAATACTAATCCTAGCATTTATATAACATGTTAAAGTTTGCAAAGCTATATAGATATAGATAGAGAGATAGATAGATGGACAGACACACAGACAGATAGATATGGGTATCTATCTTATTTGATTCTAACAACTCTGGGAGACAGATACTATTATCACCATTTTAGAGATGGGGAAACAGAAGTTGAGAGATTTGCCCAGGGTTATAGCTAATAATGGTCTGAGGTAGGATTCCAACTCAGATCATTTTGGCCCCAAGTTAAGGACTCTATCCAAGGTTCCAGTGGGCTTCCTTGGGAAGTAGTTGGTTCCCACCCATTTATTGGCCTTTGAGCAGAGATCAGATTACACTTACCAAGTATGCTGTGGTGGGGAGTCTTTCTGGGCTATGGGTTGGATTAGGTGGTCACTAAGTCCCATTCTAGCTCTAAAATTCTGTCATTCTCTGACAGTAATGAATATTGATCTCCCTGTGTTTTGAATTTACTGAATGAGGATCACTGAATAAGGTTCTCCATGCATCTCTCAAGAAATACAGTGTGAGTTTAACCTACTGGCAAGAAATTTCTTGTTTTGTTTTGTTTTTCCTTTATGGAGGGGGAAGGCAGGGCATTTGGAGTTAAGTGACTTGACCAAGGTCACATGGCTTTAAATGTCTGAGACCGCATTTGAACTCAGGTCCTCCTGATTCCAGCCACCCCCAACAAGAGATTTCTTGTTAGAAAAGGGTCTTTAAGGTGCCATTTTCTGTACTAACTCAGATGTTCTCATGTAAAAGACCACAAAGAAGAGTTTTTTTAAGATATGTCGAGGAAAAAGAATCAAAGGAGAGATAGGACAACGATGGCAAAAAGGCATAGCTACACAATTCTCATTTTCTTTTTTTTTCTGTGCTAAGAAGAAGGACCTTTGGACTGGAAATGACAGAACCAAAAATGGCTGGCTAGGGAGTAAAAGGATAAATTCAAGCCAAGGGAATTAGAGAATGACACCTAGGATACTCAAAACTGGTAGCTCCAATCTGGTAACTAAGTCACTATCAGTGATCTTTGAAGGATCATGGAGAAAGGGAGAGGTCCCTCAGGACTGAAGGACAAAAGTTAGCTTGATTTACAAAAAAGGAAAGGAGAATGCTCAAAGGCAAAGGTCAATGAGCTTGATTTCAATTCCTGTCAAAATTTCAATATCTACTATTAAAAATAAAGATTTGGGAAAATCTAGGAAGGTAAGTGATGATTAGTAAGAGGTGCCAAAGTTTCATCAAGAACAGGGTTTTTTTTAATAGTTTTTCTTGTAACAATGGGAATCTGAGGAGGTGCCCATAAAGTGGGGAATTGATGAAGTTATTATATATATTTATATTATATATAAATTATATGTAAATGAGGAATACTACTGTGCTAAACTCTTATCAGTGTAGTGACCAGCCATGAGTCCCGAGGACTAATGATGAAATATGTTACCCACGGTAAGGGATTCAGAGTACATAATAGGACAAATTTTGAGCGGAGGAGGGCGGGACAGGTTTTGATTGACTATAAATGTTTGTTAACAGGTTCGGTTTTTCTTTTGTTCTCATTTTGGGGTGGGGCAAGGTTAGGGTGGGAAGGTAAGAAGGTAGATTTTGGTCAAAACAACTATAAACACAAACACACATACACACACAGAGCTTTGGTCTACTTACTATGCACGGCCATTATGATATTCCACAACTCAGAGTGTTGTTTGGAGAATATGGGTATTTAAAAGCTAGGCTTTGCAGAAAGGAACAGCTTATGATCACTGAAAGTACTAAGCAGGACCGTCCAGAAAAATTCATGTCTCCTATTTGGACTTTGTACAGGACACACTCAATGATATTGGCAAATACCTTTAGTGAATCTGTCTTCCCATCTTATGCCTTATTTATTTTTATGTAACCAACATTTATATGGTAATTGAAAGTGTGCACAGCACTTTACATTAACTCATTGGACACATTATCAGATGAGATAACTAAGCAGTGATCCCTCTAGTTGCATCAGCCAATCTTACATGATCTTAAAATATATATGGGAAACACTGAGACTCTTTTAAGTTCTATCTTATTCCAAAGCAAAGATTTTTTTTTTTGCAATTAGCTTTAGATCTTTAATCCCATGATTTTATATCCTCATTATCTCTATCAGTTGTAAGACTGAAATGTAGTCTGCTTGGAAAAACCTGTGAACACCAATCTTTACCCCACGAAAATTTAAGAATACCAGTTTAAATAATACAAAATTATACCTTTTAGCACCGTGCATCTACCATGATTAGAAAAAGAGTATTAATAAGTAATAGAGAGGAAAATGGTTTGGAATCAAGAATAGTCTGATTCAATAAAGGTTACTTTTGTGGCATGGGAATAGTGTTCCATCTTTCTGTCATGGCTATGACACAAATAAAACAAGGCTTTTGAACACAACCCAGTTAAACCCAAAGGTATCATTCTTGCTTTTGGTAGGATCTAAAAGGATTTGTAAATGGTACTTGAGGACATCAGGGGCAGTGATTCCCAGCAGCTCTCTAGTGTATTCCTAACTCCCTAATCTGGAGTAAAACATATTAAACAAAAGTGCTCACATCGAAGTTTTACCATATAAGTTCCTAGTAGGAGTATGAGCTCAGTGGCACTGTAAAAGTCCTGGACCCCAAATCATATGTGGAATATGATATACTGGAAAGCAAATGAGCTAGGATTACAACCAAGAATCACATACCCAGGAAAACTGAGTGTAATCCTTCAGGAGAAAAATGGATATTTAATGAAAAGGAGGACTTTCAAGCATTCCTGATAAGACCAGAGCTGAACAGAAAATCTGATATTCAAACAGAAAACTCAAGAGAAGCATAAAAAGATAAAACATGAAAGAGTAATCATAAGGGACTCAATAAATTTAAATTGTTTATATTCCTATACAAGAAGATAATAAATGTAACTCCTAAGAACTTTATTATTATTATGGAGTTTACATAGACAGAGGGTATGGGTGTGAGTCAATACCGCTGGAATGACTTCCAAAAACATGAAGGAATTAGAATGAGGGATGCACTGGGAGAAGGGGGAAGATAGATTGGGGAAATTTTTTCTCATATAAAAAAAGTAAAAAAGCGCTTTTACAATGGAAGGGAAAATGAAGGGAGGGTAGTAGATAATGCTTGAACCCTACTGTCACCAGAACTGGTTCAAAGAGGGAAGAATATATGTATATGTATATGTATATGTATATAAACACACACAGAGTTGTATATAGAATTTCCAGTAGGGAAACGAAGGGAAATAAAGGCGAGATGATCAGTGGGAGGGTGGATTAAGAAAGACAGGGGTTAGAAACAAAATAGACTTGTGCGGGGAAGAGGGGGGAGAGAGAGGGGAGAGAGAGACTGACAAGAGAAGGAGGAGAAGGAATGTGAATTCGATATTAGCTGATTCATAAAATGGAAGTAGAGAGCAGAATAGATTAGAAATCAGAATTCAACCACATTGTTTACAAGAAATAGACTTGAACAGAAAGACACAGAGTTAAAATATGGGTCTGGAGCAGAATCTATTATGCTTCAGCTGAAGCAAAAAAGGCAGAGGTACACATCATGATCTCAGACAAAGGAAAAACAAAAATAGACCTAATTAAAAGAGAAAATCAGGGAAACAACATTATGCCAAGAAAAACAAAAGGTACTATAGACAATGAAGTAATGTAAAAAAAAATTACAGCTAGTTTCTCTAATAAATGGCTTATTTTTCAAATGTATGCTGAATATAGAACTGAATCAAATTTAGAAAAATATGAGTCATTCCTCAATTGATAAATGGTCAAAGTATAAACAGGCAGTTTTTAGAAGGAGAAATCAGAGCTATCTACAGCCATATGGAAAACTACTGTAAATCCATGCTAGAGAAATGCAAATTAAAACAACTCTGAGGTCCTACCTCATACCTATCAGAAATGGCAGATGCGGGAGGGGATAAGGAAAAAATAGATAAACTAATGCATTGCTTGGTGGAGCAGTGAACTAGTCTTAACCATTTTGTTCTTTGATGCAATTTACTCGTTTTTTAGTTTCTGAATCTTTGTGACCTCTTTTGGAGTTTTCTTGGCAAAGATAACTGGAGTGGTTTGCCATTTCCTTCATTTTGTAGATGAGGAAACTGAGGCAAATAGGGCTAAGTGACCCCCAGAGTCAGGTCTTCCTGAGTTCATATACATAATAATGTAATGCATGACATTGTAATATATCAGCATGCATTATTTATTTATTTTTAGTATTCTTTTTAAATTTTGAGTTCCAAATTCATTCCTCCCACCCCTCCCTTACCCACCGAGAAGACAAGCAATATGATATCGATCATGTGTGAAATCATGCAAAATATATTTCCTTATTAGTCACATAATACAAAAACGTGGGAAAATTATGCAAAAAATATATAATATATTTTTTAAAGAACAGGAAGAAACTGATGCCAGTGAGCTGAAGTGACATTTAAGGTCACCCAGTTATTGAGCAGCAGCTGAGTGACAGTAAAAAGGTGGGACACTCACTGGTTATGTGGTACTTAACAAGGCACTGGATCGCTTATGTCTCAATTTCCTCATCTATATAATAAAGACGTACTCTAAGGTCCCTTCCGAAAAACAAACACTTTCACGGCAACATGTTTTATATCTACCACTGAAGTTACCATAAAAAACCCCAACAAAACTCTGCATGTCAAAGGACAGGCGTGATTACTTAACATCTGAACACTGAGCTCCATTTAATGGAAGAGGTCCTTAGGACATACCAGAAACTCCCCCTCCCCCCCCCGTTTTTTTCCCTGCAAGGAAGGAATACCAAATATAAATGAAGGTTGCTGTTTTTCTGGTTTAGTCGTTTTCACTCACTCTCCATAACCCCATTTGAGGTTTTCTTGGCAAAGATACTGGAGCGATTTGCTCTATTTTACAGGTGAGGAAACTGAGGCAAACAGAGTTAAGTGACTTATCCAGATTCACAAAGACAGTAAATGTCAGAGGCCAGATTTGGAACCAGGAAGATGAACCTGTTCACAGCAGCTCCAATTCAAAATTCCTGCAGCAGGGGAATGCTACAATGCTACACTCGGCCTCTTCCTACTGAAACCCCAGGCTTCCGGAAGGTTTCCTTAATTCCCGCCCCCCCCAGCCCCGCCTTTCTAGAGCATCTGGGGCCTGCCTGTCATGTGAGGGGGAGGGACCTGACAGACCTAGCCTATGGAGGGAAAGGTCTGCCTCTTCAATGCTACAGTCCAGCCCAAGGACCCTGGTCCCGCGCCCGAACACCTGCCGCCCCACTCCAGCCACAACACTTCCGGCTTCCTGTAAAGGGGGGGGGCATCCCCGTTTCCGGTCCCTGCGTGCCACAGCCCGCTTCCGGTCACGCACCGCCTCCGCCGCCCCACATCCTGTTTCCGGCCGGAGCCGCTTCCGTTTCCTGTGTGCTTCCCAGGCCTCCTTGCGCATTAGGCTGTGGGCCTGGTGGAGGAACCCGGTGGCCGGAAAGGTAAAGCGGCTCCCGCAGCTGCCTCTGAGCTGGAGAGGAAGGAGGAGCCGCTGCGGGGGAGGGGATGGGCCTCAGCTTTGGGCCGGGGGCGGATGGGGAAGGCCGGC
>CM053582.1:3503471-3525792 GCA_028627135.1 Pseudochirops cupreus
ACTCCCACAACTCCATCCCTTCTTTCTTGTACTAACTGGTCTCCCTGCCTCAAGTCTCTCCCCTTTCCAGTCCCCTTATCCCCTGAGCTGCCATAGGGATATCCCTAGAGTCTATGTCAGATCACCTCAATCCACCAGCTCCTTGGTACCACCAAGATCAACCACCAACTCCTCTGGAATTGAAAACCCTTCGTAACATGGTTCAAACCTCCTTCCTAGCCTTATCATACAATATTCCCCTTCATATCCTATATAATTGAGACAAATTTTACTTTTTGCTATTTTTAGTCAGTTTTTGAATAAGCATTTATTAACCCCCTACTACGATAATGATAGCTAACATTTTTAGAGTTCCTGCTACGTCCTAGCCACTGTACCAAGTGTTTTACAAATGCCCCAGCCTAGACCCTGCCTTCTTTGATCCCAATTAGAGTTCCTTCCTCTAATTACTTTGCCTTTTGTTTATACCAATTCAAGTTGTCCACACCAATAATACTTTCCTTCATTTTTTTTCTTTGCATCCCCAGAATCTGGAGTAGGTCTTGGTGTATAGTATTGTTTAATGGATGTGGATCAATTCATTGGCATTGATGGTTATAGCACTGTCTTTGGATGACATCTCATAATAAAAATCTTGAAGAGTATTATTTAGCGGAAAAAAGATAACAAGGCAGAGATTTCTTTTTTTGTTTGTGACCTTGTTCACTTTCTGGTTACCTCCTGACTCATTCCAAACTATACTTTTATTGGATTTTATCCCTTCTGGTTAAAGGAAGCAGAACAGAGTCAAATGAAAGCCTAAATTGATGAAGTGAAGCAAGTATATGAATTCTTTCAGTCCTTCAATGGAACAAGTAATTTATAAAGCAGCATCAACCTTAACATTACTATGCCACTCAATCCTATCAAAGATCCTCTATACTGAATGACATAGCAGTGGAGACAGCATTGAGCTATAAACTCCTTTAGGCAGCTAGGTGGCACTGCAGTAGATAGAGTGGCTGCTTAGAGTCAGGAAGACATGAGTTCAAATTTGGCCTCAGACACTAGCAGTGTGACCTTGGGCAAGTCACTTACCCCTATTTGCCTCAGCTTCCTCATCTGCAAAGTAAGCTGGAAAAGAAAATAGCAAAAGCATTCAAGTACCTGTGCCAAGAAAACCCCATGGACAATATTGCCATGCCATGGTTCACAGGGTCGTGAAAAGTTGGACATGACTGAACAACAACAATAAACTCATTTACTCTCTGATTATGTGTAATCCAAAGTTATAGGGTTTTTTGGTTTGTTTTTGTTTTTTAACTAGCGCTGGGCACCTAGACAAATATTCATCTGCATTTACCACAGGTAAAATCTCAAATATTTGAGATTTATTTCATACATTTCTTTCAAAGCTGACATCGGCCATTTTCTTATGTGCATTTTCTCCAACTTTACTCTTATGGGTGGGCAACATTAACACTTTACCTAGTTAACATATGTATTGTTGGGCAACATATTGCCCCTTCTGTCATTCCTGTTCTTTCACTTATTTTCAATCTCTCCCTGTCTTCGGGGTCATTTTTACTACCTACAAACATGTTTAAGACTCCCTCATCCTGAAAAAACTCTCACTTGATCCTTCCATCCCTGCTACCCTCCTACTCTCCTATATCATCCTCTGCCCTTTGTGGCTAAACTTTTTATTCAGAAAGGCCATTGACTGTAAGTGCCTTCATTTTCTCTCCTCTTACTCTCTTCTTAACTTCTTATAATCTAGTTTCCAACCTTATTGTTCTAGAGCAACTGCTCTCTCTGAAGTTACTAATGATTTCTTAGTTGCTGTGGGAAAACTTATGGCATTGTTTGGCCCCAGCCGTGACTGGCTGAGAAGCCAGATCTGTTGCTAAGAGATTGGATTTGTTTAACGCTTTCCTCAGGACCTACGTTATGCTGACCACAAACTCTGTCAGATCCATAGATTAATGTAAGGAGTTTTCTCTGGCTATATATCTCAAGCAACCCATGTGTCTTATCTGGTAACTGTCTCCATGCTGGCCAATCAGCTATTTCTTCCTTATTCCTTTGATTCTGATTCTAATATGTAACTCAGACATTGGAGAAGAGGGGGGATGCCCACTCCTTTTTTGGCTCTCCCCTCTGCTGGACACCTTAATCAATTTCTTTCTAAATTATTTCACTTTTCAGTTTTGTTCACTCTAACAATTTAATGATGTCAGAAGCAGGGTCTCTGATCCAAGAGATTGGATTCGACCTAGATGGATGGGATCATTCTGCATTGAGGACCAGGTGAGTGCCCCTGTGGTTTGGGTGGAGTCCCTTTATGTCCAAAAAACCTGAGGACTGTGTATCATCTTAACCTGGAGAATTACTCAGGGAGGGTTAGAACTAGCCTAGCCACTTTTATGGATAAATGAGTTGTCCTCTTGAATTAACCAAGAGCTGGGATGATGTGAAGGGGAGGCAAAGGGGGAAATCCACCATCTGTTAATTCAGTTAGTCCTCCAGCAGGTCTTTCTCTTTTTTCTCTATCTCCTCTCCTCTTTGTCTTTCTTTACTGTGACTATTTGTTGTTGTTTGTCCTTCGTTCTTAAAGAGGACCATGACATATGGAGACCGTGATATGACTTGCACTTGACTTTGCTTTGAGTGAGGGAGGGCTGTGCAATGTACCACCGTCACTTTCTCTTCCAGAGCCATCTGGGTCCAGTGACCAGATATTCATCAGGATGACTGGAGATGGCCCAGGATGCCAGAGGAGACTCTGGCCCTTTTAAGCTAAGGTCTTTTCAGGTTCTCACTTTAAGTGAGGTAATGCCCATTCACTTAAGAAGTAAGTCAAGGGATGGCCCCTTTAATAAAAAAAATCAAACTGGGAGGGGAAGACCCTCAGGGTTGCTGGTCAAAAGAGAAATAGTTACTACTGACATTTACTCTGAGCCAGGAGAGCCCAAAAATTACCATTAGGTGATGCTTGGGCAGGGACCTACTGTTGTCCAGTCTCTGAGCTCCAGAGTGAATTGGGCTTAAGGCTTGGTCTTTGAGGAAAAACAATCTAGGCAGTAAACCCAAGTTAAAAAGGCAGATTTTGACCATCAAAAATTACCTTCTGATAGAGAGGGAGAGGCTATTAGGAAACCAGATAGTTGGTCTATGACACCATACTGGCAGCAGAAAACACAAGAGCCTTCTATTGATCCATGTGACCTTCGAGGAGGAAAACCTCTGTTTAGCTGATTGAATGACCACAAGGAACAAGTTAGTTACCTAACATGAGCCCTATACTCATTCATTTAGGACAACTATATTAATGAGGGAAGTATACTAGTCAAAATGAGCTGTTAACCAGAGTTGAGCCCTTCCTGGGCCTAACACTCCTGTCCCCACAGTAGGGAACCCTCCTTTTTCTCTTTGACTACCCTCCATACAAACTTCATAGGAAAACCTTCATCTTGTGTCACTTCTACTATTTGTAAATTCAGCTACCTTTAGAGATTTTTAAGGGGGAAATGCTGCCAGCCACACAGACTGCTGTGTAAAAAAATACTGCAGCCAGGGAATTTAGAATGCTGAGGAAGATTAATGAAGTCTTGTACTTGAAACTTCTCCCAGTGTTCTGTAATCTGATGCTCAACTCTGTTAGTAAGCAGGGATTTATCTCTACTTTGGACTTTCAGCAGGCAATGACATTTTTAGGAAGAAAAACACCAAATGTCTAAGGTACATTCTCTCTGTCATTTCAGTTGTAGCCAGGTTGGGGTTACAGAGTTAAGCAAGGAATGGAATACTTTTTCCTGGTTTTGTAGAAATTTCTGGCATTGTAAACTAACTAGAGGCTAAATTTATAATTGAAATGTAATATTTTTGCTGTAAATTTCCATATTATGGTGTGAAGATTTACTATAAATGTTTGGAATGGAGCTAACTGAAAGCAGCAGACTCTGTAATTTGAGATCTTGGCAGCTAATGGTCCTTGGGAAAATTAAGGTTTTGAAGGATACTATTTGTGATTATAAATCCAGATTTCATTGAGTTGGTCCTAAAACTAAATTGTACTGTGGTCCCATTTAAAGTAAGATAGTTGTGATGTTTGACTCTCTATAGGCAGATCAGCCCTTAATGGAAAATACACTTGATATTTGGCATTAAGGTGATGTACTTAGAAACTGCATGAATAAGCATAAAAAGTATGCTTACTCTCTCCAGGTCTTTTGAATGCAATTAGTATAGAATGCCAAACTGACTGATTGGTGAAGTGATTTTCTTTGTAAAATGACTGAGATATATATTCAACCAAACTGACACTGTTCAACCAGCAAAAAGTTTTGTAATATATTTTAAAATCTGTCATGTTGCACGTGTTACTGTTACCCCTTCCAATTTTTCTTGTATTGTGATTTTTGAGAAAATTATTATGTAAGAAATGCTGTTAAACTGAAAAATGATCTCTGGAGGATGATAAAATGGTATCATTGGAAAAGTTAACTCCTCCTTTGATCGAGACTCTTGCTGTTTTGGTCTTAAAAAACCTTCTGAATATGTAATTGGATATTTTTTTAGCTTAAAAATGAATAATAATAATAATAATTACTTAGACTTTGTAAATATCTGAGAAGTTCTTTGGGGATTTGCCAGATTTCAGTTCCCTGGATCTTCATCCTTAGTGAAATCATAAATCTTACTAACTGTGAGAGAAATTGCTGAAAGAAGGTTGTGAAATTCTAAAATAATGAAGTGATTGATTGAGAAACTAGGGTCTCCTCGGCTTACAAGTTTATTTTATAAACAGTGACTCTTATGTAAAATATTGTATGACTATTGCTAAAGAAAATTATGAAAGCACATTCGGAGTTATATGGATCCAAATGACATCTTTGAGCCAACTTAGTATTGACAGATTGCAGATTCAATGACATTATTTGGCTTTGGGAATGAATATGCAATGCTTTCAGATGCAGCTCTCTGTCAGACTCAAGTCTGACTGTTTTCCTGAGTTCTTAGTGAACTCTCGTGTATTCATTGCACGTGTGTAGTCATAGAATGCGATTATTTTCTTAATTTCTAATGACTGATTTCTGCTCCAGGATGGATTCAAACATAAAAGGATAAATAAGATACAGTTTATATGTGTTTATTGTCGACCATTATTACAACAACATGAGAAAATAATAATAATGATAATAATAGCTGTACCTAAGCTGCGATGAGTGGTTTGAGGGAAAATCTCTTGAGACTAATTCGATATTTGTCCTTTGTTTTTATTAAAGGTATGATTATCTGAATTGTCATTAAGTCAATAATCGGCCATTGGAGGGAAAAGTCAAGTGTGTACAATCTGAAAACTGGTATAGATGGATGTCTGTGCCTGGGAAGGTAAGAACCTTTTGACTCAGTTTCCCCATAGTGCTATTTCCTTTCTGAACAGGAAATTTCCCCACCTAGTTAATTCTGAGTCTGTGTTGTATGATTGGTTGTTTGAAAATAAAGACTAACTATGACTTTTACCTAGAATCAAACAAAGCTGAGGAAGTTTAATGCTTATGGCTGGTCAGTCTGTGCCCTTGAAGAGACAGTCTTGCTATAACCATATCCCTCCTTTTTTTCTTTCATAACATATTTCTATAATAAGGACAGGTGAAATGTAAAAGTTTATATGTGTGATGAATGACGTTGTTGCAGTACTCAACATCTCTCGGTTCCTATAATAGGATACAAGAATGAAAGATCATCCTGATTTTAATTTTACTATGCTATTAATTATATATTCATGTATAAGATTAGTTCCTTAAAGTATCTCATTCTTTCTGGATGATGATTTGAGGAGAACATTTCCCCAAAATGGGAGTGAGACGAATAGGACAAAAATGCTATGTGATAAAGATGTAAAAAATTTTCACTGCCTGGTCCTGCTATGTCAGAAACTCTCTCCAACCAGCCCCCATCTTCACTCAAGGCTTTCTTGATTTCCTTCAAGTCTCAGCTAAAACTCCACCTTCTATAAGAACCTTTCCTGATTCTAATTTCCTGATTCTCCTCAATGTTATTGCCTTTCCTCTGTTGATTATCTCCAATTCATCCTGTATCTATCTTATTGGCATGTAGTGGTTTGCATGTCCTCTCCCACATTAGACTGTGAGCTCTTGCAGAGTAAGGACTGTCTTTTGCCTTTCCTTATATCCTTAGTGCTTAGCACAGTGCCTGACACATAGTAGATGCTTAAGATAAATGCTTGTTGACTGACTAAAAAAAGTGTCCTTTCAAGAACCTCAGTCTAGTGGGGTAAAAACAGGAGTATCAAGGCAGGTGGAGTTTAAGAACCAGTATAATTCATGGTAAGACTCAAACCAGATTATACATTCCAATTCACTCCCAACCATCCTTCATTCAGCCACTATAAAGATTTTCCTAAAGCACAGGTTCAATCATGTCACCTTTCTACTCAATAAACTTCAATGGCTCCCTATTGCTTTCAAGATCAAAAAGAAATGCTCTGTTTGGCATTCAAAGCCCTTCATAACCTAGCCCAATCCGACCTTTCCAGTCTTCTTCTATCTTTCTCTATAACAGATTCTCTTCCATCCAGTGACACTGACCTCCTGACAGTTCCACAAACACCATCTCTCAGCTCCGGGTATTTTCTTTAGCTGGTCCCCATGCCTGGAACTTGCTTCCTCCTCTACTTGGACTACTGACCTCCCTGGTTTCCTTTAAGTTTTAGCTAAAATGCTTTCTTTTATTGGAAGCCTCTCCCAACCTCTCTTAATTCCAGCGTCTTCACTCTGTTAATTATTTCCTATTTATCCTGCATATAACTCATCTGTATATATTGTTTGCATTTTGTCTCCCCCTTTAGATTGTAAACTCCTTGAGGGCATGGACTGTCTTTTGCCTCTTTTTATATCCCTAGCTTTTAGCATAATTCCGGGCACATAGTAGGCACTTAACAAATGTTTCTTGACTGATTGCTTGAAACCAGCTCAAAGGTGTCTTCACTGCTACATAGTCTTACACTGTATCAGAGGACCTTTGATATGATGAAAAACATAACAGGTTGGTTTGATATTGACGATTTAGTCTATAGTCTCATTTATACTGAAGGAATTCATTATTTATTTCAAGTCATAAATCCAGGATTTCATTTGTCTTCATTCTAACCAGGAAGGATCTGTCATATGAGCAAAACTCCAAAAGAAGGACAGTTTATAATGAGTCTGAATGCAATACTAGGATTTGGAAACAAGATGGAAGACTAAATGTAATATCTGCCCTACCATCATTTTTGGCTATCACATATCCCCAAAACTTATGTTTTTCAATATTATTTTATACTAAATGTAACCAAAAGACTGTACAATAGAATACTCTTCAATAGATATTGCCAGACTTATTATATATATATATATATATATATATATATATATATATATATATGTATATATTCATACACATATATACATATATTCACCTACTATATATATATATATAGTCACACATATACATATATACACACAATATAAATTGATCTTCAATATTACTTTTGACCACTAGATGTCATGAAAAGACTGTTCTATATAATATCCTTCAAAACTATCACTTTTAACCACGAGATGTCAGTGAAAGACTTCGATAATCTTCAATGGCATTCCATTGGTCAACAAACACTAATTGTTAAGCACCTACCATGAATCTGATTCTGCTCTAGGTGCTGAGGATTCAAAACCAAAAAGCAAACAGTCTCTGTCCTCTAGGAAAGCACATCCCACTGGTTGAGACAACTTGTCCGTACTGGTATAAACCAAAGGCACGACAGTAATTGGGAAAGGGAGCTCTAACAATTGGAGGACTGAGGGAAGGCTTCTTGTAGGCCATGGCATTTGAGTTGAGCTTTGAAGCAAATGAGGGTTTCTAAGAGGCAAAATGTAAGGATAGAATGCACTTCAGTTTTAGGGCAAGGCCTTTGCAAGGACATGTGAAGGGTAAATAGAGTCATGCATGAAAAAGAGCAGAAAGGAAAATTTGTCTCATCTGTAGAGTGTATGATTAGACATGATATATGTTAAGGCTAGAAAGGCAAATTTTAATGAAGTTGGGGTGGTTAGGTGGCGCAGCAAATGGAGCACGAGCCCTGGAGTCAGGAGGACCTGATTTCAAATCTGGCCTCTGACACTTGAAGTCACTTAACCCCAATTGCCCTCCAAAAAGCCAAAAGAAAGAGAGGAAATTTGAATGAAGTTATGAAAGGCTTTAAATACCAAACAGAGTAGTAATATTTGATCTTAGAAGTGCTAGGGGGGCATTACAATTTACTGAATAAGGGATTGACACGGTCGGATGTAGGTCCTATGAATAACTTTTTGGTAGCTAGGTGGATGGTGGATTGGAGAGGGGAGAGACCAGTCAGGGAGACCAATTGGGCTAATGCAGTACTGCAAGAGAGTAGTGATGAGGCTGTGTCAGTAGGGAGAGAGGGATGGCTACAGGAGAAATTTGAGAGATAGTAACAACAAGATGGCAACTGATTGGATAGGTAGGGGCTAAGGGAGAGTATCATGGGATAGTTATATATAAAACAGAGAGGGCATTTGAGTTCTTACCCATAAAAGGGAGGGAGAAAGGAGAGGAAGGTAGGGCTGATTTAGACTGAGTGGCTTGAGACCATTCAAAATAACTACAGAATACAAAACATTCGGGGACCAATCTCCTAAAGCACATAAAATATGTGTATAGGATCAGTTACTAAGAGTTCCTTAAAGAAATAAAAAAAACAACTTAAATAGCTAAAGGAATATTCAATGAGCATGAGTAGGACAGGCCAATGTAATAAAAATGACCGTATCACCAAAGTTGACTTGATGCTAAACCAACCAAACTAATCAAAGGGCGCTGTGTGGAACTCTGTACAACAATAACCACCTCAGCAGAAAGGCCAAACCAGCTTGAGGGTAACTGACAGGCCCCAAGACCTTCAGTGAGTTGGAGGTGGGGTATCTACCCCAGGCATGTGAAAACTTCCCCCTGGCAGAATGGGTGGATGTGAACAGTTTGTTCTAATGGGCCATAAAGGTGGCTACAGCAGGCACCACGGAGCGCTTAGAGCCTGGTGAGACATCCAAGATGTGAAGGTCATCCACTGCATTTTGGGCTACCACCACGTTGTCTTGACTTGTGTCTTGCCACTGGATTCTGATGACTCTGGAGGAGAGAGTGAGGCTGACAGCTGTGGAACTCTGCCTCACTTAAATCCAATTTATTCATGAGTCGAAAGACAACAAAAGGCATTGGCAGTCCCCTGGGTGATTAAGCAGCCTTTTTAAATTGCCAGAAACTGCTCACCTCATTACTGCTTCAGTCCAGTGAGAAGAGGACCCTATGCCCTGGGCTGCTTCATTACCCCCAACCTGGTTTAGCCCATCTGCCTGAGACAGTTTTACTGAGTGTGGCGGATGTGCGTGTTACAGCTTCTCGGATCCACAGGTGAGAGTTGGGTGATAGGAGAACACCAAAGGTAGATGAGCAGCTCTCACACCAGAGGTACTAGTCTCCCCTGAACACCCCATACACCCCATATGAAATGGTATAACCATTTTGGAAAACAATTTGGAATTATGCAAGTAAAGTGACTAAAGTTTCTATACCCTTTGACCCCAAGATTCCACTTCTAGGTTTATACCCCAAGGAGGCTGTTGATAAGAATAAAGTCGTCCTATACACCAAAATATTTATAACAACACTTTTGGTGGGAACAAAGAACTAGAAACAATTAGATGCTCTTCAATTTGGGAAGAGCAAAGCAAATTATAGTACTATATGAATGCAACTATTACTGTGATGTAAGAAACTGAATATGATGAATATAGAGAATTATAGATAGACTTATATGAACTGATGCAAAGTGCAGTAGGTAGGGCTAAGAAATTACAAAGTAAATGGAAAGATGAGCTACCACCAAACAATGGAAACTGAAAATTGTAGAATTACAAAGAGCAAGCAGGCCCCTAAGAGGGGTGAGCAGACTTTTCCACTCACACCTTTGTGCAGAGGCAAGAGATTCACTGGTGGGAAACACTGCATATATTTTCAGGTTTTTTTTTCTCAATATATTCATCAGATTTGATGATTTTTTTCTTTAAAAACTGTTTTATGAGGCAGCTCTCTGCATACTTAAAATGCTGTATACATTTCAAGCATCTCCTGTTCTTAGAAGGAACAGGAGAAGGCCAGAGGGCTTAGTTCCAAGGGGAGTTCTTCTTTTGTGGGGGGGCTGTCTTATAGCATCAATGCCATTCTCTTGCCCAGGACCCAGCCTCTTCTATCTACTGAAATTCTTACCCTTCAGATAAAAAAGATCTTGGAATTTCCTTAGCCCATCTTTAACTACTTTTTATAAAGGCTTAGAAGCCTCCACTAAGGTCCTTTTCCAATGCAGTGTCTGTCTGTCTGTCTGTGTCTGTGTGCACATGTACATGTGATTAGAGGATCAGCTAAGCTAAACTTTGGGAGGTTCATCACCAGACTGGCCACTATGGAATGGATTTCTTGGAGCAAAGCAACTTACAAGAATGGGTTTGCTATGGCCTGCTGGATGGAATAACCACATAGGAGAAAGCGCCCATCTTCTGAAGTCTTGTATAGTGACTCTCAAGCCTATCTGCTAGAATTCCATCACACCAGGGAAGGAAGCCAAATTGCAGAGAAAGGTGCAATGATTTAGGTCATGTAGATAGTGACTAAGCTCAGATCTGAACCTTGATCTGCTCACTCTAAAGCCAGTAATTTATAAACTGCTTGTCTTAAATCTAATTAAACTGTCAGCTTCTTGAGGGCAGGGACCCTATTGTTTTTCAGATTTGAATATCCCCATCTCTAATAGGGATAGAGCTAATGGGTTATAGGAAAAACAGAATCTGGGCTAAGAGAAATAGTCAAAAGTATGTGACCTGGGGCAAGACCCTGAACCTCTTGGGGCTTAAAGTGTACAGGGAGTAGCCTGGAACATTAGGCATGGGAGAAGGCTGAGCCCTGGGAGGAGTAGCCTTCACAGTGAGGTAGGAAAGGAGCCCTGGAGTGTGGGCCAGCAAGAGAGGGCCAGGAGCAGGGGGGCATGGGAGCAGGAGAGGGGAGAAGGGATTATGCATACCAACCAAAAGAGGGAACCAGAGAGAGATGAAGAAAAAAGTCTGCCCCAACCAGAAGGGGAGACACTGGTCCTGCCTCAAGGCCCCTGGGGACACAGAGCATGCAGACATTACATAGATGATGTCCCTCTAAGAAGAGGAAGGCAGAAAAGAGATTTGGCAATTAGGAGATCCTGAAGATGCTACAGAAAGGGCCCCCTGGGCAGCACAAAGACCCACCCTGGGAACAATCTCTGGGGCCCAGCACCAGGGCCCCTGTGGAAAAGGGATTGAGCAAGGGCACCAGTGTATTTGCTCTTGAAAGAGAGGTTGCCAACTGTCTAGGAGAGAAGAGAAAAAAACAGATCTGCCCCTCCCCACAACTCCACAGTGCCAACGCAGAGAGTTCACAGGAGCCTCGAGTCTTAGACGTGGAAATGACTGAGAGTCAGCCTCTCATTTCCTACCTGAGAACCAATGAATTCTCTCTCTCTATGATGTCCCTGACAAGAGGCCATCCAATCTCTGCCCGGAATCCTTCAATAATGGGGAACTCACCACCTTCCAACCTAGATCATTCCTTTGGAAAATTCAGTTTTTCATTATGTTAGGACAAACCTGCATTCTTGTAATCAATCCATTAATCAATCAATTCCAGAAGTATTTATTAAGCACCTACTATGTTCCAGACACTCTCTATTTCCCTTTGAATCTAGGTCTCTGTTCTGAAGCCACATCAAAATCTAATCCCTTTGCCCTGTGACAGCCCTTCAGATATGTGAGGACAGCTACCACTGCCCCTGCTGTCTTCTCTTTTCAGAGTGAAATCCCACCCATTTATAGATTTACGGAATTTAGGACTGGCAGGGTCCAATCCCCTCCATTTAAACTACAGGAAACAGGCCTAGAGAGGGAGGTTCTGTGACTTGCCCAGGGTCTCACAGGCTATAGAGAGTAGAGCTGGAGTTCAAACCAAGGTCCTGATTCTACATTCTACATTCCTTCTACCTTAGAACCCCCCTCCTTTCATCTGTTCCTCATAGGGTAAGGTTTCCCTCACCATCCCCGTCTGTCAGCGTCCTTCCTCAGTGTGGATCCTAGAAGGGAACATGATATTCTAGGTGTGGTCAGACCAGGACCACAGGGAGTTGCTTCTATTCTTGGCATAATTATTTTCTCCAGCCCTGTGATGTCACTGGTGTGGGGTCCTCCAGCTTGGACAGTCCTGCTGCTCAGGTCAATTAGCCATGGATTAGGGAGTTGCCTGGGACACAGGGGGCTTAAATGACTGGTTTATGGTCACATGGCCAAGTCAGTAGATAGGACTTGGACCCAGGACTTCCTGACTCCCAGGCCCTCTCTTGTCTACCCCAGGCTACATCCCATGCTTGCATTAATGCAAACTGAAATCACCCCAGCTTAGGGAGTTAGGGAGCTAGTGATGTAGTACTTCACACACACACACACACATGCACACACACACACACACACACACACACACACGCACACACACACACACACACACACATGCACACACACACACACACGCACACACACACGCACACACACGCACACACACACGCACGCACGCACGTGCTTTTCCAGATGGATAGGCAAGGAAGAGAAGGGTCAGCCACCCTGTCCCTAATCTCCCCTTTATCTGTGACTGCCCCTTTCCCAAACTCAGTTCCTCCCTCAACAAGAACTCCTTAAACCAGAGATATCTAACTCATGGTTTATAGGTTGTATGCTGTAGCAACGCAGTCCCACCCAAATCAGATTCAGATGTCACTGGGAAATATTTTGCTAACCTAATAAATACAATAGAGCAGAGATAATGTCAGTGTGTTGTTTTTGAAATTGATCAACTCCCCTCAGGGCAAAGTATGATACCAATGAGTGTGATACCACTGACCTAAACTAGTCCAGGCACAAGGCTGGTGTCAGGGTATGTGGAACATAAAGAAATGTTTAAGCCATCTATAAAAATAGAGAGAAATGAGTTACAATGGGAGATATATATGGTGTAGTGGAAAGAACACTGGGCCTGGGGTCCAAAGCCCTGGGTTCATGTTGTGACTCAGATCTTGGCTAAATCACTTCCCTACATTGGGCCTTGGTTTTCTCAACTGTAATCAGAAAGTGGACTAAAGGATGCAGGGACTTACTGATTATGAGACAGTTCACCTTTTTAAGGTTCATTGGCCATCTCCTACATGAGATATAAGACTTGCATCCTTCTCCCCCTTCAGTGGGCATACAGGAGAAAAAGTGGCTTGTAAACAGCAATGTGAGCTTGGCTGGCTACTATCTATCTTTGTGAAACTCCTGATGTGACCTTTAGACTTGATCATAGAGTGACCATGTTCTCACTGGCTCTCCACTTCAAAGAAGAAGAATAGTTAGCATTTATAGAGCACCTACTGTATGCCAGGCATTGTGCAAAGCACTTTACAAATATCATCTCATTTAATCTTCTCAACAACACTGGGAGGTTGGTGCTATTATTATCCCCATTTTACAGATGAGGAAACTGAAGTAGACATAGGTTAAGGGACTTGCCCAGGATCACATAGGTAGTTAAGTGTCTAAGGCCATATTTGGTCTTTCTGACTCCAGTCCCCCATGCTTTATCCACTGAACCAACTAGCTGCCCTGTATAAACGAACAAACAAAAAATACCTGCTTTGCTGCTCTTCCTCTCATTCTATCCTTTCTCACTCTGGCACAGACTGAAAACTGAATTTTGAGAAACTATGGAAGCAGCCAGGCTTCTTCCCTAGAAGGACTCCCAGCTCTGGCCCAGGGAGGCCCCATCTCTACTACGAGAGGGAGAAAGAACCCTAAGGCCTGCTCCTCTATTTCCTGGTAAAAGCTATAAGAAGCAAGGGTTATCTAGAGACCCTTGCCAGGAGCAGAGGTAACATGGAGGGGTTCTGAGGCAGACAACTGAGAGCGCTGAGAGAGAAGAGGGGAGCTCTGGGAGAGGACAAAGACTGTCTTCCATGGACTCTCCCCTCTTTACCTCTCACCTCCCACCTCCACAGATTCACACACACACACACACACACACACACATGCACACACATCATGGCAGTCTACAAAATATTTGGGAGTGTATCTACCAACATTTACCTATAGACTGTCTGAATCTAACTATATAATACTCTTTGCCTAAATAAAGGCATGGGTTAAAAATAGAGGTCAGTTACTAAACATAGCAGACACATAACATGTAGAAGCAAACAGTCACACAGTGTCTGATAAACCTAAAGACCCCAGTTCGTGGAGGAAGGACTCACTACTTGACAAAAACTGTTGGGAAAACTGGATAGCAATCTGGCAAAAATTAGGTTTGGACCAATACCTTACACTACATACCGAGATGAGCTCCAAATGGATATACTCCCTAGATATAAAAAAATCACATCATAAACAAATTGGAAAAGCAAGGAAGAAATTACCTTTTAGATCCATGGATAGAAGAAGACTTTGTAACTAAAAAATGAGAAGGCCCCAAAATAATGTAGACTATTTTGATTATATAAAATTAAACAGTGTTTGCACAAACAAATCTAATGTAGTTAAAATTAGAAAGAAAACAACTAGAGGAAATTTTTTTTACAGCAAATTTCACCAATAAAGGTCTCATATCCAGGATATATAAGGAACTGATACAAATTTATAACAGGAAGAGCCAGTCTCCAATAGATAAATAGTTAAAGGATATAAATAGGCAGTTTTTAAAGGAAGAAATTAAAACTATCAATAACCATTTTAAAATGCTCTAACTCACTGATTATTAGAGAAATACAAATTAAAACAACTTTGAAGTTTTGCTTCATCCCCATTAGTCTGGGAAGTATGACAAATGCGGGAGGAACTGTGGAAACCAGGCACACTTTGGTGGAGATGCAAATTGGTCTAGCCATTCTGGAAGGCAATTTAGAATTATTCCCTTCCAAATTACTAAATTGTGACCCAGTCCTGTCATTATTAGGCATATGCTCCAAAGAGAACAAGAACAGTGGAAAAGGACCTATGTGTACAAAAAACATTTATTACAACTTCTTTCATCATAATAAAGAACTTGAAGCTAAGGGGATGTTCTTCTATTAGGGAATGGCTAAATGAATAATATTAGATGAATGTAATGGAATATCATTGTCCATTAGAAATTACTATATGGACAATTTCAGTGGAAAATGTGAAGACCTCTATGAACTGATGCAAAACAAAGTGGATGGAACCAGGAGAATGATTTATACAATGACAGCAACATCATAGAGAAAAACAACTTTGAAAGGCTTTAAAACTCTGGTCAATGCAATGAAAAACTACAAACTGAGTCATCTTCGGAAGACTGAACTTGAAACACACCACTCACCTCCTGCCAGAGGCATGATGAACTTAAACTGCAGAGAGAAGGAGAGAAACTTCTAGGCATGGTGCATATGGGAATTTGTTTGGCTGGAATATGCATGCTTATGATGAGTGTTTTTTGTTGTCATTCAATGTTGGTGGTGAGGATGCAGTGGAAGGATAAATTATAAATGCGTGTAAAAATAAATTTATTTTATTTTTTAAAAATTGGTGAAAAAAAGTGTCAAGGCTGGGGAATCCAAGGGAAGTGCTCTGGCATTTGGGCAGATGGCCTCATTGGCATCTGGACACTAACAGAGGCTCTTAGTGGGGAGGAGCAATAATGGTTGCCTTCCGTAGTCTTCTTCAGGGCTAAAGGAAGAAGGTTGTTCAGAACTGTCCAGAACCAATTTTTTTGGAGGCCAGGCCATGGCTATGCCCCTTAAGAAAGGACTTATGGGGGAAATTGTCTCTAGCCCATCTAGGACACAATCCTGTGCCTTCTGGGAGAGTTTATTCTCTTGATCTGCCATGCAATTGAGGACTTGCATCCCCTGGAACCTTGACTTGGGCATAGTATACACTGTCACCAAAGGAGCTCATAAGAGGGTGAGTGACCCTTGATCAGAGGCTCCCTCTTGTAATTAAGGATGCAGATACCTTTAAAGACCTTTCTTGTCTCTGACCCATTGTTCCCTGCCCCTAATAATCTAGGAACTTCAGTATTTGACAATTCACTCTCACCCCCACTAGCAGACATCAACTTCCCTCACAAGCAAACAGGCTCACAAGGCTCAAAACACAAGCAGTTTTATTTAGAAGTGAATGAACAAATGAATGAATGAACAAATGAATGAATGAACAAATGAATTGATGAATGAATGAACAAATAAATAAAGAAACAAACAAATAAATAAATGAGCATTTGCTAAAATTGCAGTTACAAATATGGTCAGTGCCCTACTCTAAATGGGGACGACAACGTACACGGACGGGTGTCAGCGGCAGGGCAAATGACAAGGCCCAGAACTCCCTGGCCTGTGGAGTTGGGAGTCTGGAGGGGGCCACCATCTCCTAGGAGACAGAAGGGTTAGACTAGAGCAGGGATTCAGGGCTCCCTTCAGCAGGGCTGGGGCATGGCAGCACTGGCAGAAAGGTTGGAGGATGGCGTCCTGCTGGGCACCAGCTCACACACAGTTAACACCAACGAACAATTACCACCAGTGAGCTACTGTCCTTCCCCTCCCCCTTCCCAACGCTGGCCCTCCCATCCATAGCCTGTGTCAGGGGAGGGTGACTTGCTTCCTGTACCTCCTACCAGGTGACAGCAATCACTGATTCCCATCACTGCTCCTGGTCACCAACCTCCACAATGCTTCCTGAAGGCCTTTTCAGCTCCCTGGTCCTGCTCACTCTCCACCACTGCTCTGCCTTCTTCTTCACCTCTCCTCTGCTTCCAGTTGGTAGCTTCACCATGGTAGGGAGAAGATGAGACAATGACCTTCATCCAGACGAAGCCACCCCTGCACAAGTTCAGAATGGGGACTGCCAGGCAGGCCTAGAGGCCAGAGGGGGCATAGGCAGTCTACCGCAGAACCAGAGCCCTTATTTCAGGCTTCAACCTTCCTATGCCAGGCAGCCAGAACAGGACAGGGATCATCCCTGCTCCTCCCACAGATGACAATCGCTATCCCAGGGGGACCTCTCTTCTAACAACCAGCCCATTGGCAAGAACTCCCCAGTGTATTTACACACCTTTGCCCATGGGCCTCACATCCGAGGCCTCCCTCAGGAGGCTTCCCTCAGGTCTATGGGAAATATCTTCCCTTGTACCTCCCAAGTGGTCTCCAACTCCATGGAGGCTCTTCCCACTGGGTCCACAGGTTTAGTCAGAGCATCCTACTCTCTCCCCTCAACCCAAGGCAGCTGATCTGGGTTACTGAAGCTACCCAGGACTGCTTCCCGAAATATGTAGATCAGTTGGGGAAGGGAGGAGGGAGAAGGGATGGAGAAGGCCCTTCTTGGCATAAGGACAGGAGTACCAGGGAGGAATAAATGTTTGGGGACCATAAGAGTACAGAAGATCAGAAATGGATGGAACATGCCAGTGCACCTAGTCCAATCCATCATTTGGCAGATGATAAAACTGAGGCAGAGAAGGGAACTTATTTGCCCAAGGTCACACAGCGAGGGAGCAGCAGAGCTGGGTGATGACTCCACAGGAATAAAGAGGCACTTAGTTTCAGTAAATTCTCTCTCCCTGCCCCTCCTTCACACCCATAGAGGGCCTTCACTATTTGTGGGTGGAGCTTTTTATGCCCTTTGTTGACCAGGAAGTTCTGTTGGAGAAACAAGCTAATCAGGCCCTAGGAATGCTTTGCTCCCTTTTAAGGAAAATCAATACATTTTTGCAAGAGGGAAGGAGGAGTGGGTCTAATTCATATTATGGGAAAATACTGTTACATATTAGTTCTATCATGGCCTGTATATACTCACAAAATAAAAGCTAGGACTTGAGATCATGATTGTGTTCAGTGTCTCTGGCCTTAGGTCCTTAAGCAGGAGACCCTTTGGGGGTCTCTTCCCCAGTGGAGTCAACGGGGCTCCTTGGTACTAGCTCTACTTCTGAGTTTGTTCATCTTGTCTTTTTCTTTCTATACCCAAGAACAGAAGTCTCCCAAGTAGAAACCTGTGGCCCAATTCCCAAAGGGTATGTGATCAACCACTAACCCTCCACATAATAGCCAATCATGGGCCCTGTCTCCAACAAAACCATGCCTACCCATTATACCTACATTCCCCAACTCTACCTCTTCTCTCTCTCTGCTGTATAGGCTCCCAATTGAGCCAGGCAGCACCTGGACAGGTACCATTGGGAAAATCCCCATTAGACTGTACCCTCTTCTCAAATGACCAGTAAAAGCCCTGCCCCCCTGCCTTGTTGAATGAGTAGGCATGGATGGCTTATTATCTTCACCATGGACATTATTATATTAAACTTCCTCCCAAACCAATTCCTTTTCTCAACTATCCTATCACTCTCAAGAGTACCCACCACCAGCCATCCAGTCACCCAAACTTGGTGTCATCCTCCACTCTTCCTGACCCCAGTTATCCAATTATTTGCTTCTATCTCCACAATATCTTTCATTCAGACCTCCTTTTCTATACTCACAAAGACTTTGGGTGCCGGCCTAGTACAGGCCCATCTCATCACCTCTTGCCTGGAATACTGTAGTAGCCTTTTCGTTCTTCTCCCTGCCTCCATTCTTTCCCCACAGTTGACAAAGGGCCTTCCCTTTGCATAGGTCTGACCAAGTCCCTCCCTCCCTCAATAAATTCCAGTAACTCCATATTGACACTAGGATCAAATAACTTTCATCTTTTATCTCATTTTGTAAAGAGAATCCTTTCTGGGTTTTTTGATAGAATTTTTTTTTCTTATTTTGGAGGGAGGAAAGCCGGGCAATTGGGGTTAAGTGACTTGCCCAAGGTCACACAGCTAGTAAGTGTTGTACCTGAGGCTGGATTTGAACTCAGGTCCTTCTGACTCCAGGGCCAGTGCTCTATTCACTGTGCCGCCTAGCTGCCCCTTTCTGGTTTTTTGGTGCAAGCTTTATAATGAACAATATTAATACATGTACATAATTTATAAGTAAGAGAGGGTACACATATATATGAAAGGAGCCATCTAAAAAGATATTAGAGCCCACTGCCCTAGCACCTTGAGTAGGCAAGCAAATACTTTTTGGTAATGACATACTTCACTGATGACTGGGCTTTGGACCATACTGAGACCCTTGTAGGAGAAGTCATCAGAGTTTCTGCCTCACCAGGCAGCCCTGATCTTGGAGTGGGTCAATCTTGCTTCTCTCTCCTCCTGCCCCACCTGTGCCCAATAAGGAAGAAGTTGGACACTGTAGGCTGGCAAAGACTAGAAAATTTCCCGTTAACTATAGTCCTGACAGCATCTAGGCTGAGTTCTCTGTCCCTGGCTATTCAAATGTTCTCTTCTGCAGGAAATCCAGTTCCCTGATTACATTTCCCTCCTTACCCGTCATCACTATGCCCAATTGTGACATATAGATAGGGAGGAGGTAGATAGATGGAGCATTAAATTGAGTGTTTGCTATGTGCCAAGCATTGTAGTATGTTTTGGGGATATAAAGAAAGGCAAAAACATTCCCTGCCCTCAAGGAGCTCATGTTCTAAGGGAGAAGATAAAATGCAAATAGCTAAGTATTTATAAGACTCCTACAGTGTAAATTGGAGATAATCTCTGAGAGAAGGCCCTATCACTGTGGGGGACTGGGAAAGGCTTCTTGAAGGTGACATTTCAGCTGGACCTTGAAAGGTGCCTGGGAAGCCACGAAGCAGAGATGAGGAGTGAAAACATTTCAAGTAGAGGGAGGCACAGCTGGTGAAAGTGAAGGGATGGGAAAAAAGTGATGGGAAAAGTGTGAGATAGAGTGTCTTGTGGGAGGAAGACAGTTTCACTGAATAATACCATACATGGAGGGGAGTAAAATGTAAGGAGTAGAAAGACAAGAAGAGGTTAGGTTATGAAGGGCTTTAAAAACCAAACAAAAGACTTGATACTGGACTCTGGAGATAACAGGTTTCCCTGGAGATTGCTGAGTACATTGTAAGACGTGAATTTTAGGAAGATCACTTAAGTATTTGAGTAAAGGATAGACTGGAGTGTAGAGAGACTTACCTCAAGTCTTCCTACCTCAGGAAGACCAACCAGAAAGCTATGGAAATAGTCCAGGATTGAGGTCATTCAGGCCTACACTTGGGTGATATTTGTATCAGAGAAGAGAAGGGGGCATATACAAGAGATGTCACAAAGATGGAATAGACAGGACTTGACAACAGATTGAATATGGGAAGGGGAGAGTAAAAGAGAATGAGGAATCAAAGATAACCCCTACCTTTTGAGTCTGGGTGCCTAGGAGGATGGTGGTGCACTTGACGTTAATACTGAAGTTGTTAAGGGGGTGGGGTTTTGGGAGAAAGATAATGAATTCAATTACAAGTATAATTAATTTAAGATGTATACAGGGCATACAATTCAAGATTTCTAATAGGCAGTTGGAAATGAGAGCCTAGAGGTTAGGAGAGATGACAGGGCTGGAGAAATAGATTTGAGAACCATATTCATTGAGATAGTAACACAATTCATGGAAGCTGATGAGATACCCAAGAGAAATAACATGGAAGGTAAAGAGAAGAGAGTGAAATGGCACAGCCGTAGGGGACACCCATGTGTGTGAACTGGATGGAGATCCAACAAAGGAAACTGAGATTAAGCAGTCAGACAGGTAGGAAGAGAACCAGGTGAGAACAGTATCATAAAAATCTAGAGAAAAGAGAGTATCAAGGAGAAGCAGGTGATCAACACTGTCAAAGGCTAAAGAGAAGGCAATATGTATGAGGACTGAGAAAAAAGGCCATTAGATTTGGCAATAAAGAGATAACTGGTAACTTTGGAGAGAAGAATTCCAACTGAATGATGAGGACAGGGACCAGACTGCAGATTATTAAGAAGAAAGCGACAATAAAAGGAAGAGAAGGCACAAATTGTAGAGGTTTTCTCAAGGAGTTTATGTACCATGTAAAGGAGGAAATCTAGAAGATGATAGCTGGGGGGGGGGGATGGATAAATCAAGCGTCAGCTTCATAAGGGTAAGGGGGATATGGGCATGTTTGGGGCAGCAGGGAAGTAGCCAGTAGATAAGAAGAGACTGAAGATTAGGGAGAGTGAGGATGGTAGAAGGAGCAATATGCCAAAGAAGAAGGGGGGTAAATATTATCATTTGTACATGTAGAGGCATTTGCCTTGGCAAAGAAAAGAGTCACCTCTTAACATGAAACATGGATGAAGGAGGAATTAGAGGCAGAATGTATCTGAATGGTGGGAGCTAAGAATGAGGAAATAAGGAGCTCTCAGTAAATGGCTTCCATTTTTTCAACCAAAAATGAGGCAAAATTATTAGCTAAGAGGGTGGGAGGGGGGGAATGGGGAGCCATAGGAGGTTTGGAAAAGCCATAGGAAGATGAATGAAAAAGGCCAAAATGATGAGTGGGACAGTGAACTGACTGGGGAGAGACACAAGGATTGACTGGCTGTAGGCAGGGACCAATTAAGACAATACAACATAAATTTGTAGTGTACCTAGGCAGCACTCTGTGATTTTCTTCAGCTCTGTTCAGGAGCACAAGAAGGCAGTGGATGGCGGGAATAATTCAAAGTTAAGTGTTAACAGGGCATGATTAGCAATATATAAGGGTGAAAATGACACAAAAATTTTTTTGTGTGTGTTTTAAAAATTTTTTTAAATTAATTTATTTATTTTCTTGTTTACATCATTCATTTCTACGAGATTTTGAGTTACAAATTTTCTCCCCATCTTTCCCCCTCCCACCACCCCAAGACAACAATCCCACTGTATAGCCCCTCCCCCAATCTGCTCTCTCCTGTGTCCTCCCCCATGCCCCTTCTGACTTTCTGGTAGGGCAGAATGGATCTCCCTACCCCAGTGCCTATATATCTTAATTCCCAGTTGCATGTAGTTAATAATAATTATATATGTATATATATATATGTATATATATGCATATATATATATAGATATACACACACATATATATATTTTTAACATTTGATTATAGAACTTTAAATTCTAGATTCTTTCCTTTCCTCCCTCATCACCCTCCCCCACTGGAAAGACAAGCAATTAAATACAGGCTGTACATGTGTAGTTACGCAGAACATTTCCACAATGGACATATTGTGACAGACTGATTATATGTCCCTCCTTCCTATCCTGCCCCCCCCTTTA
>CM053582.1:3526292-3544621 GCA_028627135.1 Pseudochirops cupreus
TAATGGCTTAGGAATTGGCCACCTGGATGGTCTCTAATCCTGTTCTGTCTCTACTTTTTGCCCAATGGACACTGAGTGATCTGCTATTAGGGGTTCTTGGTGCTGTCATGGGAGCCAAAGGATGTAAGGGCTAGATCCTGAAAGGGAGTTGACTCTTGGTTGGAAATGCCATTTGATTTTCTGTCTGTTTGGACAAGCTTCTGGCTTAAGTCATTTCTCTCTATTCTTGATCTGCCCATTTTCTTGCTATCTTCCCTCCTCCCACCCCTTTCTGATTTCTGTTATCTTCTACTTGTACTCTGTTGTTTGTGCTCATTCTTGTATAGGTATTATTTTCCACCTCTTTTACGTGCTTGCATGAAAATCCCTTCACTTTGGGTAGCCTGGGGAAGAGAAGTTTTCCTCCCTCCCTAGGAAATGCACTCAGGCCCTGGGCAGCTGGGAGCTGGCATGCCTTTGTCTGTTGGCCTGCTTGTCTTTCTCTTCCTGTCTGTGCCCCTCTCCTCACATCTGGGCTCTCTTTCTCTGAATTCAAGCCTGACAAAGGTCTTGCTGTCCCCACCACAGGGCAGCGTGCCATGAACTCTAACTCCCCATCACTGAAGAAGGTGACTTGGCTGGCATCTGGCAAATGACGTCTTCTCCAGGTGCTGCTGCCATAATGGCTTAAAGCAGTGGCACTGCCATCTTCAGCTTCCCTTTGCTGAGTCCAAAGGGACTCAAGAGGGAAAGCGCTTCCCCAAAGTGAGACACTCCTTAACTAAATCCCTTTGAAATGTCCTCCCCCTCAGGGGAGAGAGCTTCATTGATAAGAGTGCTAACAGGGGGCCACCCTGGCCCACTGAGGCACAACTGGCCCTGGAGACCAGCTGGTTGAAGATTTCAGAAGGAAATCTTTATCTTTAATTCTACGGAAGGAAGAAATTAGGCAGCAAGAGATTCTAGAGGACCTACAGAGAATTCTAAGAAGAAACACTCAAGTCAGGGCACATTTTACTGCCTAAAGCAGGGATCTCCCCCACCAAATATTTGATGGTGGAACCCTTGACTTAGCTAGCCAGATAACATGCTGTTTTATGATGGAAGGTGTCTGGTATCAGTGGAGTATATTGAGGAAAAAGGGCAGGCCTGACTTTTCTCCATTACGTGACTCTCCTACTTCTAAAATACAATAGTCTTCAATTGCCTTTCTTTTTTTTCATTGACTTGTCTATTTACTTAGTTCACAAGATTCAGTTCCACAATCCCTTGAGTTTCAGATTTTCTCCCCTCCCTTCCCCCCCCCCCAATGGCGGCATGCAGTCATGTGCAGGACCTGCAAATACTTTCACATTGGACAACAGTCTGGTTGTATAGAAGGGTTGTAACCAATGAGTGATCACTGGGAAAAAAAGCAAAACCAGACATGGAAAAGAACGATAGCATGTATTCAATTGCCTTTCAACCAAAGTCTGAGCAATAAAGGCCAAGGCTAGATCAGGGTGGCTGCATGGAGGAGAGTACCAGACTGGGTCAGGGTTTGCCCTTTAAGTCTAAGAGTTAAACCCCTGCCGACCTGTCCTGGTCCCTTTTGGGAGAAAAGGGCGTGGCTGCTCTGCTTAAGGAAGAATAGGCAGTTTTGTTTTGGAGGAGGGTTGGATCCTCAAAAATCCTCTTCTCTCTCCTGGAGAGGGAGAATTTCAGGCTGTTCACTGGAAGGTCAAATACTGAAGCTAAAGCTTAAATACTCTGGCCACATGACAAGATGGGGCTCATTGGAAAAGACCCTGCCATTGGGAAAGATTGAAGGCAAAAGGGAAAGGACAGCAGAGGATGAGACAGATAGAGTATCATTGAAACAATGACTTTGGGCAATGAACCTGGGCAGACTTGGAGAGACAGAGGACAGAAGGGCCTGGCATGCCCTAGTCCAGGGGTCACCAAGAGTAGGACCCAACTTAATGACTGGACAACAAAATAACTCTCCTGAGGAGCTTTTTTGGCAGGTCTATTACGTCCTCCAAAACTGTCTCCTCTCATCTGGCTAAAGAATTCCATGTGCCCCTTTTCTGACAGGGGCATCTCAGTGCCTGGAACAGGGGAGACAAAATTAAGTTCTCACATAAATTTGAGTCAAAGGTTTTCTCTTAGTAAAAGTCAGCAAAAAGCCCCTCCAGGGCTGTCCTGGCCAAATGACTGACATTTCAGGACCAGAAAGGCCTATCTCCTCCCCAGCAGGACAGGGTGAATAGGAAGGAGCCCTAAATTTTTGTTCCCAGGCAGATTGTGGGAGGGGTCTGCTCCCAGGAAATTGGTTCAAAGAGAGGTCAACATTTTCCTGCCCTCCCTGGCATGACCAGAAGCTTGGTCCTGGATGTCTCCCTTTTCATTTCCCCAATTTTCTCCTGGGCTCCCGAGAGGGTCTTGTTGGGTCCTGGGCCTGGCACTCCCCCTTGCCCAGGCTCTCCATGTCCCCCATCCCCAAGGAAGCAGCTCTCACAGCCCAACTCTAGGCCACCTTGGCCATAGGGACAGGTTAGGCAGGTAACCCAGTCTAGAGCGTCCATCCCAGTGTATGGGGATTAAGTTTTCAGAACCCTTGGCAAGTAACCCATGCCAGGCTCTCAGGTCCTTCCTTCCCTTGGGCAGTGGGTGGCATTTCTGGTGGCACAAAAGAAGGGGTCCTGCTGTTTGCCTGTGGAACCCCTCCTAATTAGCTTGCTGTAGCTCCCCATTGCCTCCCCCACCCGTCTTCTTCTGTGGCAGACCCCTCCCCCACCACCACCCACTGGCCAGGTCCAGGGAATCTAAGCAAAAGAGTCTCAACTCCCAAAATCCCTGCACGTGGGGCTTGGGGAAGGTCTTAGGGGAAGAAATCAGATGACAGTCATTGGGTCCACAATGAACTCAACAGGTCAATCCCACAGGTATACCCAACTACCAGCCTGGCGGGGAGAAAAGGGCTAGAAAAGGGGCAGCTAGCTAGGATTGGGGAAAAACCTCTCACCTTCTCAGCAGGGAATCCTCTCCAGCCTTCCTGCTGCCCCCAAGGAAAAGGATCCCCTGCTGTGTTCTCCCAAGGCCCCCGTGTGCAGGCTTCGAGGTGGGAAGAGAATCTGTCTTACATGAAAAGGAAGGGCAGGGAACTGGTTCTGAGGTCCAAGGACTTCCACCCCTACCACCAAGCAGTAGAAGACCAATGGGCAGAACGGATCCAGGCCAGCAAAGTCAACATCTCATGAGGAAGTGGAAGGTCAGGGAGCACCAAGGATTGGAATCATTGTAGGATTCAGCCTGGATCACCAAGCTTAGGCAGGTCCTTTGATGGGCACCTCCTGACTCTGTCCCCTGCCCTAGGGCTGAGGCACTAGCAGGTTACTCACTGTTGGGCTGGGACCAGCCTCCTCCTGTCTCAGCCATCCCAACCTCCCAGAGGCCCCACTGTGACCTGACTTCCCCAGCATGTCTTTGGTAGGCCTGGTGTAGCAGGGGAGACAACTAGCAGGAACGAACCAAGAAGCTCCCATTTGCCTGAGCCTGGCTTTCCTCATTCCCTCATGGTTTTTTTTACCCCAAAATATAAGGGAATGAACAAACCCACACAGCAGACTCCCCTCCTTCCTTCAGGGGCACAGTGCTAGAGGTGCAGGACCAGGCACCTGGAGAACTGGGAAAGGGCCCAGGCAGTTCCAAAGCTTCTCAGCCAGGGAGGGGGGTGGGCACCCAAGAACAGGAGGAAGCACCTGAGCAGGACTCCCTGCAGCAAAGAGTCATGTCATGCCATGTCGAGTCACCCCAAGGCTCCGGAGGAGGATGTCAGTACAGGTTCAGGTGCCAGAGGGATGGGGCAGTGAGAGAGAAGGGAGGAGATGCACAGACTGGGTCCTCTCTGGGGACTTTTCTGGGGATTGCCATCCACTTTTACCCTCAGGAGAAATTGTTGAAAGGGTATTTTTAAGAGTTAAAAGTGGTTTGTTAAGAGTTGATTTAACTAATTCCATTTTGTTCTGTATTTGCCATTTTGCTATGTATGACCCCAGTATGAACTGCAGGATCAAATTACCACAGTTGGTTTCCTTCAGTGTTTTCTTTTGTCCATTATTTTGACAAAAGACTTAATTGTTATGAAGGACTTGAACAGCCTAAGGACATCTGATTCTCTTCTTCATCTGGTCCTCTAAGTGCTGTATGGTTCCCTTTGATCTAGTGTGAAGCGTTCTGCTCACAAGGACACAATCCTCTCTCTCTTGGTACTAGTGATCTACATCCAGCTGCTCTCTAACAAACAGCCTGGTTTTTCCTCTGTCTCACATAATGAATGATATATGTGTATATCTCTCACACACATATATCTTTCTAGCTAAATTGTAAAGAGACACGCATTTCCATGAACTCTCATTGTGAGTGAATAAAAACAGCAGTATCTCTGTCTCTGTCCTATTGGCAGTAGCTTATCAATGAATCCAAGGAGATCTTATGAAACAATATTGGGTGGCTTCCCTTGATTGTGTCCTGTTGGAGACACAACCTGACTGTGTGTGCTAGGAGAACAGAGGGCCAAAGTGGGAGAGCCCACCAGGTTGTGTTTGGCTGTAGAAAGTGAGGACGAAGCAGGAATCTGGCTTGGGCTGAGTGTGGCAGAAAGTGTCTAGAGTCAGGACTAGGCTCCATGCCCTTCCTCCTCTGTGCAGGGGTTCAGAAGGTTGGTTCAGAGCAGGAGTTCCCTACCTTTTCAGGTCCCACACCCCTTGGCTTTTCAGTAAACCTTCCCATGCCTCTTATTCAATGTGAAATGGAAGAAGTTCTACTGCATATTCTCATTATAACTAAAATAAAGAGATCACTCTCCTTCCCCAAGGCTACACCAACACTTTTCTAACTTCATTGACGGGATGATCTCATTATTTGATAAATATTCTGTGAATCCACCTGACAAGGTACTTCTTCTCTCTGGGATTGAGATCTCCGAGGGTCTGCTCCACTTTAAATCTATGAATTTCCAATTCTCCTTCTCTACTATCCCCTAAGGGCTCTCTGGAGGTCACTGCCTCATTCATTAAGCCCAAACTGAGCTGCTAGGCACCTAAAACCAGCCCTGCTACCCTCCACCTGACTAGGCTACCTGAGACCAGCCCTGCTACCCTTCACCTGACTTGCAGCCTCCCTGCCTGGCCTGACTGACCTCCAAGCCTCAGGCCGGAGGGAACCATGGTTAGATCTGATCTCATTGAGGGGACCTTCCCTCTAGCACCCCCCCCCCCCTCCCCAGGGCAGTTCCTGGTCAAAGTTTCCCAGGTAGATAGATCCTCTACATCTGGACATTATTTAAGCGTTTTAACCTCTCACTCCACTCCCTGAAGGGACAGACAGCTGCCACGTAATGGACAGAACACTGGGGTTGGAGTCACAGGGCCTGTTTGGAATCCTGGCTCTGACCTTCTAAGGTTCTAGTAACCCGGGTCACCATGACAATTCACTGGACCTCTCGGGTTCCAGACCCACCTCTGACATCCCTTTCAGGACTGGGACCTAGGATGGATCCCTGGGGACCAGCTGCCCTGATACCCAGAGATGTCACTGCTAGCCCTCTCTGGTGGGAAGAGGAGAGGGAGGATGGATGGGCTTTGAGGACTCTCTCTCTAGCTGGGAGGAAGGGAGGGGGATCAGGCTGAAATCACTGCTCTCCCTCCATGAGGCAGCTGCCCCAACATGGAAGAGGCTGCTTCAGGAGGAAAGGACTCAGTTCTCCAGCACTGGCTGGATGCCCACGAGACCTGAATGTTGTCCAGGGGATTGGGGCTTAGGCCTGGGCGGGAACGAGACATCTGCAGTCCCATGCAGCACTGGGGGTCTGTGATTGGAAGATTCCATGATTCTCGGCCTGCAGCCCTGACAGCTGAAGCTCCTCATTACCCTCCTGGCCCCTCCCCCCTCCCCAAAGGGCCCACAGCCTGGCCTGTCATTCACAGGGATTAATTTGCCAGCCCCTCCTCCTCTGCTGAGTTCAAGCCTTTCCCCAAGGCTGCTCCCTCTCCTTTTCTCAGTCAGCCCAGGCAGTTTTCTCTTCCCAGAGACTCTCAATTGCACTTTATGCTCCCTGCCCAGCTCTGGTTCGCACAGGAGTAGCTTTGTGGGCAGGCTTGCTGGCCAGGCTCCTTCACATAATCCTTCCTTAGTACAAACTTTAGCATATCTAAACCAGCACGGAGATACTCACTGCTCATGTCCCAGACAGACTGGGGGACTCTGGAACAAACCTAGATTTGGATTGGGATAGTTTTGGCCACATTGATGACTTGAGGGACCTAGAACCTTTCTTCCCTTCCCAACAAAAACAATGTAGTACCCATCCACCTTGGGGTGGGGAACCATAGGGATAAGTGGCAGGGTGAACTTACATGGTTAGAGGAGGATAGGATTGTAGATTTTTAGAGCTAGAAGGCACTTTAGAATGAAGTGAGTCCAGTTTCCTTCTCATTTTGCAGATAAGGAATCTGAGGCACAGAGATGTTATGTGACTTCCCTAGGTCACACCAGCTATCACTTCTGTGTGGCAGGATTTGAACTCAGGTCTTCTTGAATTCAAACCCAGCACTCTAATCACTATAGCAGGCCCCTATTACATAGAAGCATTTTCATCTATTTAAACGGCACAATAATGCCTTTAGCATTCTCAGAGAATTAGGGTGAATGAGCGTCTCAGCTTCCTGAGAATACAGGGGGCTTTGGAGAAAAAGAGAGGGTCACATTATGGCTTTAGGACAGGGGTACCCTCACAAGGACATTGAAGTGGGGAGGAGAGTGCCAAGGAAAAGGGCTATGTTTCAAGGGAAGGTCAGAGCACAGCAAAGGCAAACTTTAAGAGGTTGAAAATTTTTTTTCTAACCACAGAACAGAGCTGAGAGGGGTTTTAAGACTGAGAATGTCAGAGTTGGGAAAGGTGCTAGCTAGAACATGGAATGTCAGGTTGAGAAGAATCTTAAACTATACAATATTAAAGATGGAAGAACCCTTCAAGCAGAGTCACAAAAGCGGAGGGGCAGTGAACACAGAGGATGTGGAATGGACTTGAAGGGACCTTGGGATATAGAAACGTACAGATCAATTGAGGACAAACAGTCCATTTTTGAGACCAAGAGATTGAGGCACAAAGACATGAAGTAACTTTTTGAGGAGTCAAAGTCACAAATTACAATCCCAGGTCCTAATGACTAGTCTGGGGCTCTTTCTTTAAGAAGGCTTCTGGGGTCAGATATCACAGCCAGTTTCCTCTTCAAGAGGAGGAGAGGCCCTAGAGCCACTGACTAAGGGGATATGTCCTATCTCCTTTCTGAGGAGCCCTTTCAGGAGAGGCTGGTCCCACTGATTCTCTCTTGCACTTACATTTGTCTCTGTTTTCCACTTTCTTCATGTTTTTCTCATCCTTTCTCCAGTCAGTTGGTGACCCTAATGGGGCCCTGACCCCCAAGTGGAGATCTCAGTGGGACCTGACATCTTATTGATAAGCTTCCTGGAAGTATGGTATTTGGATGGTGGTCTTGGAAGAATCTACTTTAGAGATGACAAAAGAATCTGAACTTGGGAGGAGAAACCCAATCAGTACCTCTTCCTCTCCCTCATATTCCCAAAGGTTGTAGAACTCTGAAGGCAGGGTTGGTGTCTGCCATAGATAGAGCTCCTAAAAAGACCCACAATTAAGGGTTCCAGGGACCTTATTATTGATATCACCAATAAGATTCTGGAGTCCCAGCCAAACCATTCACTTGATCTCAGGTCCCACTGGGATCATCAGTTGAATGCTAGGACCCTATCAAGATCACCGCCTGGGTACAAGATCCTCAACCAGGCCATCAATAAAGTATGAGACCCCCAAAGAGATGAGTAGCCAAGTCCTAGCCCTCCTATGACACCACTAACTGGTTAAGTGGATTCCAGCAAGGTTACTTAGTGGATATCATTGTATTTTCCCTCAAACCCATCCTTTCTCCCTATTTGCATATTTTTGTTGAGAGAAACCACATTCTTTAAAAAATGGAACTTGTTGCATTTTTTTAAAATTAACAAGCATTAATTATTTTTTTGCTCCCTTTTGGCTCCCTTCCCTGTGTGAGTAGAAATGAACATTTGGAGAATTGTTGTGCAAGTATAAACAATAAGACTTGGCAACAGATTGGATATATGGAATGAATTTGGGTAATGAATCAAGGATAACACCAAAGTTGTGAATCTGGGTAACTGACAAGAGATTAATAGGGAAATTTAAAAGAAAGGAGGGTTTGGGGGGAAAGGGGAGGGAAGAGAGTAAGTATTTATGTAGTACCTACTATATGCCAGGTACTGTGCTAAGCACTTTTTAAAATATCTCATTTGACACTTAGAACATCCCTTCAAGAACACTATTATTATCCCTGTTTTACAGTTGAGGAAACCAAGGCAATCAGCAGGTAGGTGACTTGTCCAAGATCATCTAGAATAGATAGTAAGTGTCTGAGGCCAGATTGGAATTCAGTTCTTCCTGACTCCAGGCCCAGTGCTTTATCCACCATGCCCACCAGCTGTCTCTAAATAACGAATCCTATTTTGTCTACGTTGAGGTTGAGATTCCTACAAAACATCCAGTTTGAGATGTCCAAAAGGCATTTGGTGATATGAGGCAGAAATCTGTGAAAGAGATTAGGGTTGGATGTGTGTGTGTATGTACACATATATGTGTGCAAAGCACTCCAGGACCTTTTCGAAGAGTCAGACACAACTGAAACAACTCAATCTGACAGACAGGAGAAGAACCAGGAGAGAGAAGTGTCATAAAAATTTAAAGAGGAGATAATATCCAGGAAAAGAGGGTGATCAATAGTATCAAAGATTACAGAGAGGTTAGCAAAGATGAGGATTAAGAAAAGACCCTTAGGGCCTAGCTGTACCAGATCTAAAAATGTATTTTAAAGCAGCAGTTATCAAAACCACTTGGTACTGGCTAAGAAATAGAGGTGGATCAGTGGAATAAGTTAGGTATACAAGACACAGCAGTCAATGACTATAGTAATCTACTGTTTGATAAACCCAAAGACTCTGGCTTCTGGGATAAGAACTCACTATCTGACAAAAACTGCTGGGAAAACTGGAAAATAGTATGGCAGAAACTGGGCATAGACATCTTACACTGTATTCCAAGGTCAAAATGGGTACACAATTTAGACATAAAGGGTGATACTATAAGCAAATTAGGAGAGCGAGGAACAGTTTACCTTTCATATCCATGGAGAAGGGAAGAATTTATGACCAAACAAGAGAAAGAAGAGATACAAAATGGATAATTTTGATTACACTAAATGAAGCAGGTTTTGCACAAACAAAGCCAATGCAACCAAGATTAGAAGGGAAGCAGAAAGCTGGGAAACAATTCTTATGGCCAGTGTCTCTGATAAAGGCCTCATTTCTAAAATATATGGAGAACTGAGTCAAATTTATAAGAATTAATATTTATAAGAATAACTAAGTACCCAATTGATAAATGGTCAAAGGATATGAACAGGCAGTTTTCAGATGAAGAAATTAAAGTCATCTACAGGTATATTAAGAAGCGCTCTAAATCACTTTTGATTAGAGAAATGCAAATTAAAACAACTCTGAGGTACCACATCACACCTATCAGATTGGCTAACATGATAAATGCTGGAGAAGATGTGAGAAAATTGGAATACGAATACATTGTTGGTGGAGTTGTGAACTGATCTAACCATTCTGAAAAGCAATTTGGAAGTACGTCAAAAGGGCTATAAAACTGCATACCCTTTGATCCAGCAATAACATTACTAATATGTTTCCCAAAGAGATCACAAAAAATGGAAAAGGACCTACACACACAAAAATATTTACAGCAGCTCTTTTTGTAGCACTCAAGAATTGGAAATTGAGGGGATACCCATCACTTGGGAAATGACTGAACAAGTTGTGGTATATGAATGTAGTGGAAGACTACTGTTCTATAAGAAATGGTGAGCAGGCTGATTTCATCATGGAAAAACTTACATGAAAAGATGCCGAGTAAAGTGAGCAGAATCAAGAGAACATGGTACACAGTAATAACAACATTGTGTGATGACCAAATTTGCTAGATTTAGTTCTTCTCAGCAATGCAAGGATCTAAGACAATTAATTTTACAAGACTCCTGATGGAAAGTGCTGCCCACAACCAGAGAAAGAAACATGGAGTCTGAATGCAGAGCGAAGCAGACTGTTTTCATCTTTCTCATGGTTTTTCCCTTTTGTTCTGATTCTTCTTTTACAACATGACTAATGTGGAAATATGTTTAATATGATTGTACATGTATAGCTTATATCAGACTGCATGCCGTCTTGGTGAGGGGGAGAAGGGAGAGAGGTGGAAAAATTGAAAACTCAAAATCTTATAAAAATGAATGTTAAAAACCAAAAATAAATAAATAAGTTTAAAAAGTAGAAAAAAGTAAAGCGCTATTGTCTACACAAAAAAGAAAATAAAAGACCATTAGATTTGGCAATTAAGAGATCATTAGTGACTTTGGAGTTTTTTAGTTGAAGAGTGAGACTGGAAGCCATATGCATTATCTCCCCCATTAAAGCATGAACTCCTTGCAAGCAAGAACTTTTCTATTTGTATCCCCAGCACTTAGCATAGCATACAATAAGCCCTTAATAAATGTTTCAGTCCTTCATTCACTGCGTACAGCTGTCTTCTCCAATAAATTCAGCTAAGAAAGTGGGGGAGTGATATGGGATGATGGCCTAGAATGTCTAGCATAGGGGATGATGGCTAGCAGGGATGGTGGTATCAAGTGAGAATTTTTAAAGGATGAGAATGACAAGGGTATGTTTATAGACAAGACAGAAGATAGTGAGACATTAAAAATTAGAGAAAGAGTGAGAATGATAGAAGGGGTGATGTGCTGGAGAAGACATGATGGAATATGATCAAGGCTGAATATAGAGACTTTTTTTTAAAAAATGATTTATTTATTTGTTTTAGTTTTCAACATTCATTTCCACAAGATTTTGAGTTACAAATTTTTTCCCCGTCTCTCCCCTACCCCCATGACAGCAAGCCTACTGAATACCCCTTCCCCCAATCTGTTCTCTCTTATATCCCCTTCATCCCCCTTAACTTTCTAGTAGGGCAAGATGAATTTCTATACCCCAGTGCCTGTATATCTTATTTCCCAGTTGCATGTAAAAAATAATTTTTAACATTTGTTTCTAAAACTTTGATTTCCAGATTCTTTCCCTTCTTCCTTCTTCACCCACCCTCACTGGGAAGACAAGCAATTTAATACAGGTTGTACATGTGTAGTTATGCAAAACATTTCCACAGTAGTCACACTGTGAAAGACTAAATATATTTTCTTCCATCCTATCCAGCCCCCCATTTATTCCATTTTCTCCTTTGACCCTGTCCCTTTTCAAAAGTGTTTGCTTCTAATTACCCTCTCCCCCAATCTCCCTTCTATCATCCCCACCTTCTCCCCTTCCCCCCTACTTTCCTGTAGGGTAAGACACCCAATTGAGTGTGCATGACCCCTTTCACCTTCCTGTTCTTCCCCTCCATTGTAACAGTTTTCTCTTGCCTCTTTTATGTGAGATAATTTACCCTATTCTATCTCTCCCTTTCTCCTTCTCCCAATATATTCCTCTCTTACCTCTTAATTTTATTTTTTAGATATCATCCCTTTAGAATACAGAGACATTTGCTCTGGCAAAGACAAGGGCCACTACTTCATGTTAGACAGAAGTGAAGGAGTAGATAATGGTGGAAGATGTCTGAGTAATGTGATATGAGGGAGAAGGGGAAATAAGGGAGTTTTCAGCAAAAAACCTCAATTTCTTTTCAATGGAATATGAGATGAGGTCCTCAGCTGAGAGGATGGCCACAGAAGACTTAAGGGGGTTGAAAGATATAGAATGGCTGCTGCAGTAAGTAGAAGAACAAATTGATTAGGGAAGTATTAAAAGATTGCTTAGCTTCAGAGAAGGCCCAGCTGAGATTAAACAATACAAATTTGTAGTAGATACCACGGTTTCTTTTTCATGTTTATTTTTAATATATATGTATTGATTAATTTTGTTTTCTAAATCAGCTAAATTTCCCCCAGTATTCCTCCTCTTCCTCTTCCCCAAGCAGCAATCTCATATGAAAAATAATATTTTTTAAAGAAAAAAAGAGAAAAAGAATTTTTAAAATTCAGCAAAATTGATCAATATATCAAAAAGTCTGTTGTAAACAGCATATAGTTGGATTCTGGTCTAATCCATCTGCTATCTGCTTCCATTTTATGGGTGAGTTCATCCCATTCACATTCAGAGTTATAATTACTATGTTTTTTCCTCCATCTCATTTTCTTCTGTTTCTTTCTCTCTCGCTCTTTTTATCCTGTCTCTCCTCAAAATCTATTTTGCTTCTAACCACTGCTTCCCTTAATCCATCCTCCCTCTTATTATCCCCTCCCTTTTTCTTATACTCTTCCCCTTCTATTTCCCTATTGAATAAGTTTCATTTCTATACACAACTGAATGTGTATACATATTCTTCTCTCTTTGAACCAATTCCCACAAGATTAAGGTTCAAGCATTGTCCCCCATTTCCCCCTCTACTATAAAAGCTCTTTCTTGCTCTCCTCTCCCTTTCTACCTCTCCCTTCCCCCTTTTCTAGTACATCCTTTTTTCTCACCCGTTGATTTAGAGATCATTCCTATATAACCAACTCACACCTATGCCCTCTTTGTACCTAAACTCCTTTTAACTACCCTAATAATGATGAAGTCCTTAGAGGTTACATGTATCATCTTCCCATATAGGAATATAAATAGTTTAGCTTTATTGAGATCTTTATGATTACTCTTACATGTTAACCTTTTTTGCTTCTCCTTAGTCTTGTGTTTGTATGTAAAATTTTCTATTCAGTTCTGATCTTTTTATCAGGAATGACTGAAAGTCCTCTATTTCATAAATATCCATTTTTTCCCCCAAAGGATTAGATTCAGTTTCAGTGGGTAAGTGATTCTTTGTTGTAATCCTAGCTCCTTTGTCTGCTGGAATATCATATTCTAAGTCCATTGCTCCTTTATGTTGGAAGCCACTAAATCTTGTGTGATCCCTACTGTGGCTCCACAATATTTGAATCATTTCTTTCTGGCTATTTGAAGTATTTTCTCTTTGGCCTGGAAGCTTTGGAATATGGTTACACTATTCCTGGAGGTTTTAATTTTGGGATCTCTTTTAGAAGGTGATTGGTGGATTTTTTTCAATTTCTATTTCACCCTCTGTATCTAAGATATTCGGGCAGTTTTCCTTGATAATTGCAGGAAATACGATGTCTAGGCTCTTTCTTTGATCATGGCTTCCAGTTAGTCCAATAATTCTTAAATTATCTCTTCTTAATCTATTTTCCTGGTCAGTTATTCTTCCAATGAGATATTTCATGTTTTCTTCTATAGACTTTGTTTTATTTTTTCTTAATGTCTCATGGAATCATTAGCTTCCACTTGCCCAATTCTGTGGTGTGATGCTAGGAGAAATGTAATCACTGCTTTACTGGTCTGAGCTCTGGTTTTTACCCAGGAAGAGTCCCTGCTCCCCTGCAGCCATAAGCACTAGTGCTCTTCTTTGCTTTGGAGCTATGACCAGAGCCCCTAATCCCTTGTGATCAACCCCCAACATTCCTCTCCACCCTAGAACTGTGATCCAGAACTGTATATGGGCAATCAGCACCAGCTATACCCAGTGCCAGCAAATGGCCCCCTGTACTCTCTTTATGACCAGCTGTCTGACTCCCTTAACATTTCTTGGCTGAGAGTTCCTGAAGCTGCTGCAGTGGGTGGGCCCTGGACAAGTTTCTACCCTGTTGTTACAAATTTCTCCTGCTGACTTCCTAAGTTTTATATGGCTGGAAAAATATCTCACCCTGACCTTTTCTTGGCTTTGCCACTCCAAAATTTGACTTGACTTGTTAATTTAAAGTTGTTTAGAGGGAAATTATTATTACATTAATTTAAAGTTGTTTAGAGGAGAATTATTACAAAGATTATTTTGATGGCTGACTGGAGGATAGACTAGAGTGGTGTGAGATGAGGTAGAGAGATCAACAGCAGACTATTTTAATAGTCCATATGTGAGGTGATGAGGGCCCATGATCAGAGTGGTAGTCAAAGAGAAGATAAAATCAATAGGCCTTGCGGTAGATTGGATATAAGGGGATGAGACTGAGGTGTCCAAGGATGACACCTAGGTTATGAGCCTAGAGGATTTAGAGGAGGGTGGTAATCTCAATAGTAATAGGCAAGGTAGGAAGAGAGAACGATTTGGGGGAAAGAAAATGAATAAGCTCAGTTTTGAATATGTTAACCAGAGCATTTTGAAGAGAATGAGAGGAAAGGAAAGGAATGGAGGCACCTAGTATAGTAAATTTTCTTAAGGAGTTTAGCCAAGAAGGGGAGGAAAGATAATCAGTGATAGCCAGAAAAGATGGATGGATCAAGTGAAGATTATTTGAGGATGGTGGAGACATGGGCACGTTTATTAGTCATTAAGGAAGCAGCCAACACACAAGAACAGATGGAAGATAAGTGAGAAAGTGGAGATGATAGAGGGGGCAATCTTCTGGAGGAGATGGCATAGGGAATGGGATCCCTTTGTTAAGTGCCTATGCTTACTGGAGACAGGTAGCGCTGCAGTGGATAGAGCATTGGGCTTGGAGTCAGGAAGACTCATCTTCCCGAGTTCAAATCCAGCCTCAGACACTTACTAGCTATGTGATCTTGGGCAAGCCACTTCACCCTGTTTGCCTCAGTTCCTCATCTGTAAAATGAGCTGGAGAAGGAAATGGCAAACCTCTCCAGTATCTTTGCAACAAAAACCCTAAATGGCGTCACAAAGAGTTGGACACAACTGAAACAACTGAACGGCAAACTACGTTTACTACCTATGTGACCTTAAAAAAGTCACTTCTCCCCAGGGGCCTCAGTTTCCTCATCTGTCAAATGATGTTTTGGGACAAGATAACCTCTAAGGTCTCTCCCAGCTTTAGATCTATTATCCTGTGTACTGGGTAGTGTGTTAGTGCTGGAAATTCAAAGATGAAAAATGTACAGTCCCAGCCCTCAAGGAGCTTACCTTTTACTGGGGGAAAGAACATGTACACAGATGTACAACACATACAAGGCCATTTGAGGAGGAGGAGAGAGAGTAAGCGAGCACTAACACTGGCAGAAGTATTGACATTTCACTCCATCTGGATGCTTTCCACTGAGCCTCTATAAAGAAATAGACATTCCTGGTCAAGCCATCTCCAGTGGGAGGATCCTTTTTCTAATGACCCACGTTCCCCAATAAAGAGCCCTCACTGGTGGTGTCTTATTGGGGAGTGAACACCTTCTCTCTTTCATAGCACACTCATTTGTTTGAGGAACCAATCCTCTGCCACAAGCCCACATGCCAAGAAGCTTGGCAACCTGTCTCTATAACGTTACCCGAATCCTTCGTCTCTGACAAGTCCTTATTAATTGCTCAGCATTTTCCTCTGCATGGTGTCTTTATTAAGTCCCTACTGTATCCAGCACCTTGTCAAGTATAGATGGAGCCTGACTATACTTAATTTCAAGGAATAATTATTAAGCACCTGTTTTGTGTGTTTGGGGTGGGGGGGAGGAAGGAGGAGTGGTTGTGGGTCCCATATGCAGAAGATACTAAGACAAAAAAGAAAAGGTTCTAGCCTTCAAGGAGCTCACATCCCAACAGGGGAATAATACAAGTTACATACAGATTAACAAGTAAAGGAAACATGGAGGAGGTTCAAGAAGGCTTCCTATAGAAGTCTCCTGAGCTGAGATACATGAAGGTAAACACTGAGAGGCAGAGATAAGGAAAGAGTATGTTCCAGATGCCAAACTGTGGATGGACTTAAAGGATTCGATCAGGTGTAGCCTAACCCACTGAATTTTTTTTGGAGGGGGGAAGGCAGGGCAATTGGGGTTAAGTGACTTGCCAAAGGTCACACGGCTAGTAAGTGTCAAGTGTCTGAGGCTGGATTTGAACTCAGGTCCTCCTAACTCCAGGGCAGGTGCTCTATTCACTGCATCACCTAGCTGCCCCCAAACCCACTGCATTTTACAGAGGAGGAATATGGGGCCCAGAGAGGGCAGTGACTTGCCCAAGTCATACAGGCAGTAAATTGCAAAGGCAGAATTTGAATCCATGTCCTTTGGCTCCAGGGCCAGCCCTCTTTCTACTTCTTCAAGGCAGAAAAACCAGTTAGGATTACACATGACAATATTAAAGGCCAGAAGAGATAATGGTCCAGTGTAAATGGTGACAGCACAGGGGGTAGAAAGGACAGGACAGATTGCAAAGATGTTAAAGAGAATGAATCAGCAGGATTTAATAATGGACTGGATGTAGAGGTGATGGATAGAGAAGAAGCAGTCAGGATGTACTGAGGACAGAGCACTTGGGAGGGGAATCATGAAGCCCTGAGTCCAAATCCTGCCCTAGATACTTGAGACTCTGGGAAAGTCACTTCTTTGTGCCTCAGTTTCCTCATCTGTCAAATGAGGCAGTTGGATGGGATGGCCTCTAAGATCCCAAGCCATGCTTTACCTCACTCATGCCTGGAATCACTCTCCTGGTTTGTCCTGTTCCTTCTCCTTCCCTGGTGCCTTGCCCCCTGGAGAAACCTTAGTCCTATATTTTGTTTTCTCTCTCTCATCCTATAAATCAAAAATGACTCCAAAGTTCTGTGCCTGGATGCCTTATGAAGATAGCATTGACATTAACAGTAAACATTAACAGTTTCATACTAAACAAGATAGCTCGGGAAGACTTCATGGAGGAGGTAGGCCTAGATCTTGGGTGGTCTTACCTGCAGAGACAGAGAGGCAGAAACCATCCACAGGAGTCTTGCTTTTGTCTTATTCCTTCTCTAGGAAGGTGCAAGTGCCAAGATCTGAGTGAGTAATTCCCTGTCCTCTCAGGGAAGCTCTGAAATCTACTCCGTGGACAAACTTTGCCAATTCTTCTCATCAGGGTCTGTAAGGGAAAAAAAGAACCTAGCCAAATGCAGTATATATTTATAACAATAATTATTATTTTTATTTTACAAATTTTCTCTTCCTATGATAGAGCCTGGAGAATACAACATAGGAGAACAACTAAAGCTGAGAGTATATGGGACAAACAACAGACTTTAAACCAGCAGATGCTGCGGAAACCTGCAACCAAGGAAATATCTGTAGGATTAATGGAGAGTATATGAGGGCTTGGGGTTGTTGATTTCATAGGATAGTTACATGAGCTGAGAGGGGAAAACAGGTCTAGGACGTAGAGGCGAGCTGTGCAGGCTGATGGAGGTATGGTGGGAGGGAAAATAGGGCCTGTCCCAGAGCCCTGAGGCATGGACCTAGGTACTCATGAAAAGAGGATGGGGCAAGTGAGACTGGCATCAAAATTGTCCCTGGGCACCAACATTTCTTCTGTGGTAGGAATGTGGATAGCAAAGGTCTTTTTTAAATAGCAAGTCTTTTTGTGGTCACAAAGAATTAAAAACTAATGGGATATCCATCAATTAGAGAATGGCTTAACAAGTAATAAGCGAAATGAGTAGAACCAGGAGAATAATGTACACAGTAACAACAATATGGTAATGATAATCAATTGTGAAAGATTTAATAACTGTGATCAATAAAATGATCCACCACAACTCTGAAGGCCTCATGATGAAAAATACTACCCACCTTCAGACAGAAAAATGATGGACTCAGAATGCAGGGTGAGACATACTTTGTTTTTCTTTTAATTTTGGAGGGAACATGGCTTAATGCAGAAATATGTTTTGCATAACTTCATATGTATTATGGATATTGTATTTCTTTGCCTTCTTAACGAGTGAGGGGAGGATGGAGGGAGGGAATTTGGAATTGAAAATAAAAAGAAAATTTAAAAAGAAAAAAAGAATACCCTTTGGCTCTGGACAGCCCTGGCTCCAATCACTTTAAACTTTATAGACAAGAACCCTGTGAGGCAGCTAAATGCCCACTTTGCAGATGAGGAGACTGAGCCTCAGAAAGGTGAAAGGGCTTGAACTTGCTCACACAGCTAAGAAGTATCAGAAGTAGAAGATGAACCAAGGTCTTCCCAATCCCAAAGTCCAAGACTCTAGCTATTTACCTAAAAAATACAGAACTGATAGTGGGAAGGGAACTCAGTGGCCATCTAGTCCAACCCACACAGAAAAAGGAGTCCTGATGCAACATCCTTGACAAGAGATCATCCAGCCTCTGCTGCAAAGGGGAACTCCCACCTCCAAGGCAGCCCATCCCCCTTTGGA
>CM053582.1:3545121-3564710 GCA_028627135.1 Pseudochirops cupreus
CTCTCTCTCTCACACACACACACACACACACACACACACACACACACACACAGACACACACACACACACACCAATGAGGTAGGTGGGGCAGGTATTAACATACCCATTTCAGATAGGAGAAAAATGAGGCCCAGAGAGGTGGACTGACTTGCCCAAGGTCACAGCACTAGGGAAGTGGCAGCCTCAGGTCTCAAACCTAGGTCACTGCATCCCATGCAGGATGTACTTGGTGTGCTACTGCATAAAAGCAAAAGTCACCACTGCAATTTTGTCAGTGAGATCGTTCACACCCAAACAGAAGCAGGTTTGTCTTCTCTGCTGGTCTGGAGTGGAAGGCTTGCTACTCTCTAGTGAGTGCCTGCTGCTTACTAGCTGTATGACCTTAGCCAAGGCTCTTCCCTTCTTCAGGCCTCAGTTTCCCCTCTGCAAACTGAAGATTTTCTGTCATTAGAGGATTTCTAAGCAAGGTCTTCTGACTCCCCAAACCAGTGCTATTTCCATTACAGCCCAGCTGCCAGTACTAGTCTCTTTTTGCAACACTGGAATAAGGTGCTTCACCAGGGTCCATGATATCCCTGTTGATGTCTGTTCCTAGCCACCCACTCAGTGGATGCTTACCTTTCCTTTTTCTCATCCCCCTATTCCACAGAATGCTCTGATCTACCCAGTCCTTGGAGACCACCAAGGCTGGCTGGTCACTGACTTCCCACCAACTGACCCCTTTTCCTTTCCACCTGGAGCCACTGGTCACTAGCTCCCTTGGGATCTAGCCTTGATGCCTTCTGTGAAGCTTTTATCATCCCTAGATCCCTACAGAGGATCAACCTTTGGGACAACATCTACCCAGAGGCCAATCCTATCCTTTAAGCCTGGGCTCATCAAAAATATGGTAGTTTAGATCCCATTGCGACACTTAATGAATCTGTTTTTTTTTTTCAGTGACAGTGGAACGTGGGCTGGAGCTCTTCTGATACAAAAAGAACTGGGGAAGTGTTATTTCCTTTTCAGAAAATAGATGGGATTGGAATAACCAAGGTGCATTTCAAGGTTTAACATTCCGTGTGCTCCCAAGCTACATATGACATTCTCTGTCCCCAAGTTGTTCCCAGGTCAGACATTCCATATTCTAAGGTTCCTGTTAGTTCTGATATTCCATGTAATAATGTTCCTGCTGGTTCTGACATTCCACGTTCTAAGGTCCCTTCCAAATGCAACATTTCATATCTTAAGGTCTCCATTTTTTTCATCTCTCACGTTCTATGTTTTATGATTTTAGACCCTTCCTACCTCTGGCATTCCCTGGTTGATGACTTTAGTCTCTCCCATTTCTGGCTTTCTCTACATTAAGGTCATAGCAAGATCTCACAGTCTACATTCTGTATGCTCAATTCTCTTGTATCTGTTATTTTCACTCCATGTTCAAAGGTCCTTTTTGGCTCTGACAGGCTCTGATTGAAACTCCTCCCAGCTCTGACATTCTGTGTTTTAAGGTTGCTTCCAGCTGTTTAGGGGAGAGCCTGAAACTCCTGAAACCCCATCCAGGAAAAACTTTGATGCCTCTACCAGTGCAGGTTGTCCCTTCCATCTCTGAAACTTAAGGTAGCAGAGCTGCCACAAGCTATAGTGTCAAAGTCACGGAAAACCTGGGGCCTCTAGGGTGGACGTGAGTCCTTGAAGGCAGCATATTGCTTAGGTGTTTAAAATGGCATGATGTCTGTGTTCAACCGTCTTTTTAATTTTTTCTGTTAAATATTTCCCAATTACATTGGGGGGGGAGGGGTGAGACAATCAGGTTAAGTGACTTGGCCAGGATCACACAGCTAGTAAGTGTCAAGTGTGAGGAACTCAGGTCCTCCTGACTCAAGGGCAGGTGCTATCCATTACACCAGTTAGCTGCCCCTCCAATTCCATTTTAATCTGCTTCTGGTCCTGTTTTTGACACCTGGAACACTGAGGAGCTAATTGAATTCCCTGGGGCTACACTGCAAGGAGGTATCACAGGGTGGATTTGAACCTAGGCCTTTCTGGGTCTGAGTCTGGCACTCTATCCAAAAGACCAAGGCTACCTCCCTGTGACTACAACAATAACAACAAGAATTAGAACTTGTACTTCTATGGCTCTTTTAGCTTTCTAAAGCACTTGTTTCACAAAAATCCTGTGAGGTAGGAAGTACAAGTGATGATATACCAATTTTTCTTTTTAATTCCACTTTTTTTTTCAGTAAACTGCTCAGGGTCCTGCCTCAGTGTCCATTTGTTGTGGATTGGAATTTGGGGGTCCCAGTGAAATAGTGGTGTCACTGGGTGAAAGGGCACGTGAGGTTAGTCATTCAGGGGTATAGTTCCAAACTGCCTTCCAGAACGGGTGAGCCAATAGCCTGCTCCAACACTGTATCTGTTCGCCTGTTTGCCCCCGGCCCCTCCAACTTCTGTTATTTTACTTTTTTTTAAAAACTTTCCTAATCACATGGCTGTGAGGAGGAACCTCAGAGTCGCTCTAACTTGTATAGTTTTCATTTTTTAGGACTCTTGATAGCTCAAATTTCTGACTCCAGAAATGATCTTTTTATTATCCCTATTTAATTATACTGCAGAATGGCTCTCAATTTTATAAATTTCAGTCAGTTCTTCATATATCTTGGGAATGAGAACTTTTTTCAGAGAAATTTGCTACACAGATTTTTCCCTCCCACTTACCTGCTTCCCTTCTACTTTTAGCTGGATTGGTTCTGTTTGGTCAAATACCTTTCGATTTTATATGATCGAAATCACCCATTTTTTCTTCTGTGACCCTCTCTATCCCTTGGTTGGTCATGAATGCTCCTCCTATCCAAAGACCTGAAAGGTAGGCTTTTCCTCTTTCTCCCCCAATTTGTTTGTTATGTCATTTTTAATGTCGCAGTCACGCATCCCTTTGGATTTTATCTTGGCATAAGGTATGAGATGTTGGTCTACACCTAGTTTCTGCCAGACCGCTTTCCTGTTTTCCCAGCAGCTTTTCTCAGACAGTGAGTTCTTACTCCAGCATTTGCCTCATCTCTTGCAGGGATCACCTCCTGCAGTCCTTGACCAAAACCGTATTGTTTTAGTCATTGCTGATTTGCAGGGTCCGAAACGCCTCGCTTCCTGGTTTTTTTCTATGATTTCCCTTTAGACTCTTGCCCTTTTTCCTCCTTCAGATACATTTTATTATTATATTTCCTAGCTTTCTAAAGTAGTCTTCTGGCAATTTGATTCCCATGACATTAAATAAGCAAATTAATTTAGGTAAGGTCATAATTTTATCATCTTGGCTTAGTCTACTGAACAACTCATGTTTTTCCAATCATGTAGGTTTCTCTTCATTGGTATAAAAACTGTTTTATAGTTGTACTCTGTAGTCTGTATATCAATGCAATAAGGGCATTCAGTGAATAGAGGCTTGGACTTGGAATCCAACCTCAGACAATTACTATCTGTGTCACCCTGGGAAAGACACTTAGTGTCTCTAAGCCTCAGTTTCCTCATGTGTAAGATGGGGATAATAATTGCACCTACCTCACAGAGTTATGAAAATCAAAACATTAACATATATAAAAGCCTTGGCCCATCTTAAAGGACTATATAAATGCTAACTATTATTGTATTTATATAGTTTCTGTGTATCTTGGCAGGTAGACTTCCAGGTCTTTTTTACCCTCTGTAGTTATTTTAAATCGAATTTCTCTTTCTGATTTCTTTCTGTTGGGTTTTGTTGACAATTTACAGAAATGCTCATGAGTTAGCACATATTTATTTTGTATTCTGAAAACCTGATGAAATCATTGACAGATCGCTTTTACTTGACTCTATTGGGTTCTCTAAGTAAACCATCACTATCATACACAAAAAAATGATAATTTTGTTTCCTATTTTCATATGTTTATTCCCTTGATTTCTTTTTCTTGTCTTATTGCTGTATATAGTATTTCCAGCACTGTATTACATAGTAGAGGTGATAATGCTCCAGCTCAGAAGAATTGGCCTGCTGATTGCAGCCCGAACTAGATTAAAATGTAATGAGGAAATATTTAACAAAATAAATAAAATATAATACAATAGAAATAATGTTATATTTTAAAACAAAGTCCATATGTGGCCTACAGGGATCCTTATGTATGGCTTAGGAGCCCCATTTTGATAGCACTGCTCTATCTACTTTATCCCCATGAAAGAAAATGCTGCCTCTTCCTTTTACATGAATATCATTAGAGGAAAGATCCGTTTATTCCTGTGCTTTTTGGTGGTTTTTTTTTAAAAAGGATGGTTGTATCTTCTCAAAAGATTTTTTCTGTATTTACTGATATAATCATACGGTTTTGGTCGTTCTTATTAATATGGTCTATTAGTATGTTGAAAAGTCAGCGAGGTGTCACAGTGGACAGAGTCCCAGGCGGGAAGTCAGGAAGACTTATCTTCCTGAGTTCAAATCTAGCCTCAGATAATTACAAGCTGTGTGACTCTGGGCAAGTCACTTAACCCCATTTACCACCATTTTCCTCATCTGTAAAATGAACTGGAAAAGAAATGGCAAACCAATCTAGCATCTTTGCCAAGCAAACCCCAGATGGGGTCACAAAGAGTCAAACACAACTGAAAACAAAAGAATAACCCCAACTGTTATGTTGTTAGATTAGCACATACTCTGCTTTCCTCACTCATCACATAGACTCTACAACTCTTGTGACATATTGTAATAGTGTCATAGCTAATATTTGATTTTAAATATTTAAATCTATGTTAGTTTATGTCTATCGTTGTTTTTCTCTGTTGCTGATTCTTCCTAGTTTAGGTATCAAGACCATATACATATCATGACAGGAATTTGGCAGGACCTCTTTGTACCTGAATAGTTTATCTGTTATATTATTTCTTTTCCAGAAAGTAGCTCCTAGTTTTATTTATTAGTTTGATGATATTTTCCTTTCAACTTTTATTACTATGTTCTTTGATTCTCAAAATTCCCATTTTGAAGTTTAATTGGAATTTAAAAATTTGGGAGTTTTTTAGGTGTTGTGTTAATTCTACACTCAATTCATTAATATATTCTTTTTTTCTTTTGAGGATGAAAGTATTTAGAACTTTAAGTTTTTCCGTAAGGTCTGCTTTGGTAGCATCCCAAAATCTGTCATGTTTTCAATTTCATTACATTTCATGAAGTTATTATTTCTTTGATTTTTTTTTCCCTGCTACCCACCCATTCTTTAGGATTAAGTTATTTGTTTCCAATTGACTTTCAATCATTTCTTCATTTTGATTCCTATTCAATCACTTCCAGAAGTCTACCATTTCTAAATGATCTAACTCATCTAAAAATGAACACAGGTCCTTAACATTTCTTTTTTACTTTTTTGGGGTTAGATTTCTCTAGGTTTGAAAGAGGGTACATTGAAGTCCCCCATTATTACAGTTTTACTGTCTATCATTATAACTTATTTAACTTTTCCTCTAAGTATTTAGGTAATATACCAGTGCATATGCATGTATTATTAATATTAATTCATTGTCTATAGTATATTTCAGCAAAATGTAGTTTATTTTTTTAATCAAGTCTATTTTTGCAGTTGCTTCCTTTGAGATCAGTTTTAGAAAAATATTTCTTGAAATATAATGTCTAGGCTATTTTATTGGTCATGGCTTAAATTATCTCTCCTTGATCAGTTTTCTAGGTCAGTTGTTTTTATAAGAGATACCTTATGTTTTCTTCTCTTTTGTTAGTCTTTTAACTTTGCTTTCATATTTCTTATGGTTTCATGAAGACGTTAACTTCTACTTAGTTCATTTTAATTTTAAAGAAGTCTGTAGCTTTCATAAGGTTTCATACCCCTTTTGTTAAGCTATTAATTTTCCTTCCAAGTATTTTTCTCCATAGTTTTAATTTCTTTTCCAATTATTTACTATTAAAAAAAACAAAAAAAAAAGAAAAGAAAAAGGGGGTGCAGCTAGGTGGTGAAGTGGATAGAGCACCAGCCCTGGAGTTAGGAGTTCAAATTTGACCTCAGATACTTGACATTTACTAGCTATGTGACCCTGGGCAAGTCACTTAACCCCAATTACCTCACAACCCCCACCAAAGTCCCCCAAATAAACAAAAGCCAATTCTTTCTTATAGCATTCTCATTTTTAAAAACTTATTTAAAAAATTTTTTTAAACACCTGTTTCATTTATTCTAGGAATTCTATTTGAATTTATGTCTAAGTTCTGCTTTGTTTTGAGGCTTTACTTGCAAATGTTTTGGACTCATTCTCTTCTTCTGAATTTCTGTCTTGGTTATCCCTGTCACCATAACAGATCTTAATGATGGTATTTTTTCTATGTGTATACTCACTCTTCTAGCCTTACTTCCCAAATTCATACTTTGTGTTAGGTTCAGGCACTGAGTACTTCTGGAGGAGGGAATGAGTTTGGCTTTGATTTTTTTTGTATGCTCTTGGGTCCTACTACTGCTTTCTTGAAGGATTCAAGTGCTGTGTTTGTCAAGGATCTCAGGGGAAGCTCAGATTGGGGATTTACAAGCTTTGTCTGTGCCCAAAGCTGTCTGATCTACTGGGAATTTTGAGACTGTCCTGGCATAGGCTTTGTAAACTCCTGACTTGGGTTAAGGACTGGACAGCAGAACTGTGGGCTTGCCTTTGGTTGGAGATCCAGGAGATGGCTGTTGGCCCTTACTACTACCTGAAGGCTCTGCAGTTTAGTGAAATAGAAGGTTAGCCTCCCCTTTGTTCTGTGCTCCCTACAGTGTTCATGCAGCTGCAAGCTTGAGAATAGGCAGGGGGAAAAATCTCAGTCTCCCTCCCCCAAGGGTCAGAGTCACATAGCTAGTACTCCCTTCTGTTCTTGCCCTTTGACCAGTACACAGCCTTAGGTCCACAACAGCTTCTTGCCCTTTTGTCCAACACCCTAAGGAGTCGGTCTCTTCTTCATTCTGAACTGAATCTGGGCCCCAGATCTAGGGTACAAGTGACAGAGCTGCTTGTTGGCACCTGTTCCTGTTCATTACACAGCATCAGGTCCCACTGTGCTATATCCAGGTCCTCTTTTGGCCCCAGTTCAGCACCCCTGTTGGAAAGCTTTGTGTGATTGTCTCTTCAAAAGACCCTGCCTCCAGTGACCACAGACCACTGTCTTCCTATCCAGCTAGGTCCCAATCAGTGCAAATAATGAATCCCATGAAGTGGTCACATTATTCAAATTCACTGTATTTAAAGTTAGAAAACTATATGTAAAATATGTTCATTGAAGTCTGATAGAAATGTGCAATGAAAAATTTTAAAAATATGTTTTTATTTTATTATCAACATAATATAGCAGTAAAGGAAAAATGTATTTCAGATTTAAGTTCATTATAAAATAATAGACTAGTTGTAGAAAACAGAATTTTAAAAATTACTGAATGTCATACCTAAAGATAAGCCTACAATGATAATATGATGAAAACATCATTATTATCATTTAAAATATTTTAGCAGCATAGACTAAACTGTCTTTTCTTTCTTTAAATCTTTACATATATGTGCCAGTAAGCACAGAGAATTTATCCAGATCTCAGGAAATTTGCATGTTCATATTTTCATGCAATGAACCAAATATAGTTGGATGACCTGGGGTGTTATCTAAAATAAGTAATGTATTAAATAGGATATTATTGTCCTTGCAATGTTTTCAATAAGTGACCTAAAATAACTTGAAAACCAGGTTCTGAAAACATCTTCAGTCACCCATGCTTTCTTGTGTCACTGCCAAAGAACTGCAAGTAATCAATGGTTATAGCCTCTCAGAACATGAGGATTTAAGATCAATAAAAAAGCACCAGTTTTATTTTAAAATTCTTGTCAGTATTACCTCCAAATCAACGTGTTAGGTGATTCATATACACTTTAAATACAAATTGAGTTTTTCTTTCTTAGGAATTACAATTCTGGAAGAAATCAAGTGTATTCCATCCACATTAAAATTCACTGACCAGTGTATCCACCTTCTTTGAGTATTTTTTTTAAATATCAAGTTATTTAGCTGTTGCATCCTCACCCCTATTGTCTGCCTCATGTTGATTTGAACATTATGTAGCTGAATTTGATTTTTACTGCAGCCAATGCTTGCAGTGAAGTTTCTTCACCATCTTCACTATCCACTTTGTTTCCATTTGTTTTCATAGTTTAAATGATCAAGAAACTTTTGTCAGAATGGCTGCTCTGCTAACAGAAATGCATTTTTAAATTTCAGTCTTGATATAGCTAAAAGATGCTCTATTTCTGTCACTGTAAGACTTTTATTACTTCCAAGTTGTTTGCAAACTACAAAAAGCTGATCTAACTTTGCCTTTTTCTTTTCTTTTGCCTGCATGTTTTAAAAATATTCCACATTATATATTCAAGCATTCAGACATCTGGCCCTCTTTTAGTGTTACTATGACCATATTCATGACATTCTGTTAGATCAAATTTTATTTTAATATCATAATAAGCTGCTTCTTTTTTGTGCTGGTAGTGTTTCTATCAGGACTATTCAGCATTTTGTCCATCTTGTTAGGGACTCTTTTAAAAAGAATAACTAATACACCTCTTGGTAATATGGCATGAAGCTGCCCATTGGATCCACACAGGACGAGAGGCAAGTGTAGACTGATAATGTATTATCGTGTTAAAACCCCAGACTAGAGGTCAAATTTGAACTCAGGAAGAAGAGTCTTTCTGAATCCAGGGCTGGCATTCTACTGAATGCCAGTACATTCTACTTGCCACCTAGCTGCCTATAATAATAAGAATTATTCCCAAACAGGTAATTCTTTGATCATTGGTCCAGGAATCTCAACACAGAGTTCTCAAAAGAATAAATCAAAGCTATCAAACGTCATATAAAGTGCTCCAAATCACCGATAGTTAAATACAAATTAGAAGAGTACTATATACCCATCAAATTGTACAGAAGAACTCCGAATAATTACTTTGACTTCATCTCCATTAGTGGGACACATTCGCTCTTCATTTTTATACTAGTGATTTGGTTTTTTTTAATTACATTAACCAGTTTTTATTATTTTTTCATAAATCAACTCCTAGTTTTATTAATTCAATGGTTTTCTTATATTCCATTTTATTAATCTCGTCTTCAATTTTTAGGATTTCTAATTTGTGGTTTAAATGGGCATTTTTAATTTGTTTTTTTTTTTAATTTCATACCCAATTCACTGGTCTGCTCTTTATTTGTACTGACAAAAGCATTTAGAGATATAAATATTCCTATGATTACTGCTTTTGCTCCATCCCCTAAGTTTTGGTATGTTTGTCTCATTATTGTCATTCTCGTTAATGAAATTATTTATTCTCTCAAAAAAAATAAAACCCCAGACTAGTTTGCAAGTGTCATATTAGCTCAATCTGGTCTCATATTATATACGATTTTATATGATTTTATCATTTGCACTAAATCAAATTTTGCATTATTTGAACTTGCATTATTTCCAGCCTAACTATATAAACCTGGCATGGAAAAAATAACTTACTGTGATTATTCTTTGGGTTTTCTAATCAGGATTTAATCTGGCAGGATTTCTAGGTTTTTGTTGGATTAATTGTGGTGAAGAGCTGGGCTATACTACTTCCCCTTACTCGGCTACCACGGGTATAGTCCTCTCCATTATCTCCATTTTTCAGATAAGAAAACCAAGGTTCAGAAGGGTTAATGGTAACATGGTAACATAACTAGTGTTATAAATGTCCAAACCAGGAATTCCCAAGCCCCAACCACCTCTTTCACTATTATATCCACATGCTTACTGAATCTCGAATTTTTTTTTTTGCTAAAAGACTCATAAATGATTAAGAAAATGAAGAAGCTTGTGCAATCTCTTTCCCTAAAGATCTTTAAGAAATGTCACACACACACACCCATCCCCCAGACACACACACACACACACACACACACACACACACACACACACACACACACTTTTCTTTCATTTGGACCATGGCAGTATGCTTCACGGAGATTGGGGAACAGAACAGATGGCCTCTAGAGGCCCCTTCTATGAGTCAGACACTGGAACACATGTTTACCTTGGATCAAAAGTTGGTCTGGAAGGGCAGGCAGGAGGGTAGCCCTGGCTCAATGTACTGAAAGCCAGAGCTTTCCAAGCCCCACACCTCCCCACCTCTTGATGCATCCCAAAGACTATCTGTGAGTAGTTCTGTTTCAGAGGAACTGGGGATGAGTTGTCAAAGTTTCTAGAGTGAAAAAGGGGAAGGTGTAGGACCCAAAGCCATCTCATGCCCAACTTCCTCAGACCTCACCTTTCAAGGACATCATTCTGAACCCTAAGTGCCCAGAACTGGGGAAGGTTCAAGTGGCTACTTTACAGAGAGCTTGGCAGGGAAGAATTGGACAAGTGAAATAGGAACCCAGGCCTCTGATTCTTTAAAATCTTTTAGAGATGCTTTGAAAGGGATAGAAACTCAATGGATCTTTCAGGATCACAGAACCCTAAGTATCTTAGAAACTGCTCAGGGTGGGCTGGAGGAGAGGGGGAAGGGATCTTAGAGGTCTTCTACTCCAACACCCATCCAGTATAGATATCCCCTCTACAGTATCCCCCAAAAGTGTCATCCAGCCTGCACTGAAGACAATGGGAAATGGGAAAGTCACCACCTCCTGAGCAGACCCATTCACTTATGCCTGGTTCTGATCATTCCGTATGTGTGAGCTGCCTTCAGCCTCTTTATAACTTATCACTAGAAAGGGAGCACCTCGAGGACAGGGACTGGTTTTATTCCCAGCAGTGACTTATCATAGGGATCCATTTATCATAAGACTGAGGGTCAGAAGGGATCTCAGAGATCATCTAGTCAAACCTTGTTACTTTATTGCTGAGGAAACTAAAGCCCAGAGAGGTTAGTGACTTGCCCAAGGTCACAAGGTTGGAGCCAGAATCTGAATCCATGTCTCTCGACTTCAAATGTAGTACTCTCCCTCCTCACAAATTCTGCCTAATCCCTGGGAAAGACAGCCATCTCAAGCTGTTTAGTCACAAAAGGGAGGATAGATACAGAATGACAGCTAGCAGGGATGGATACATCAAATGAGAGTTTTGTGAGGGCCAGGAAGAAATGGGTGTGTTGGTAGGCAACAAGGAAGCAGTCAGACAGGAGCAGAAAGAAAATTAGTGAGAGAAGAAAAGCTATAGATGGGGGTATCTAGGTGGCACAGTGAATAGAACACGGCCCTGGAGTCAGGAGGACCTGAGTTCAAATTTGGCCTCAGACACTTAACACTTACTAGCTGTGTGACGTTGGGCAAGTCACTTAACCCCAATTGTCCTGCCTTCCCCCCTCCAAAAAAAGAGAAAGAAAAGCTATAGATGGGGCAATCTGCTGAAGGAGATGAAAATAACTTGTGCATGGAATGGGGTTAAATTTAACAAGGAGATGGCCCACTTCTTCATGTGAAACAGGACTGAAGAAAGGGATAGTGGGAGATGATTGAAATAAGAGGAGGCCCAGAGGAGAAAAGGATGCTCTCAGTGACCGGCTTCAATCTGGCAACTGAGTGGCAGGGGAAGGGTTGAGGAGGGATGAAAAGACTTTGAAAAGCAGCTGTGGTAAGTGGGATATTGAATTGATTAAAGAGGATGAAAAAGACTGCCTTACTACAGTGAAGGCCCAGTTGAGATTGTGTAACATAAATTTGCAATGAATGCAGTCAGCACAATTTTGTTATTCTCCACCTATATGGTGCAGCATGTGAGTAAGAGAGACAGCAGTGAAAGGTGGGAGTGATCCAGGGCTGGGGTCTGGAAGGGCAAGATCTCTGACAGGACAAAGGTACAAAGGACTCAAGAAGACAGTGTAGAGTTGAACTGGTTCATCAAGAAGTCATGATGGGGAAGGACAGAGTGTAGCCAGTGTAAAGGGTACTGACAGGGGGAGGGACTGGTGGTCACAGTGAGGAGGAAGAACAGGGTTTAGAGATATAAGGCAGAGGGAGAGGTGGAATGACAGCAGGATATGATCAGATAAAGGAATTTCAGAGGTCATGAGATGGATGTGGAACACTTATGAGTGATGGCAAGATCAAGGGTATGACCATCTCTGCGCTGTATAGCTGTAGTGGGGGGAGGAGCAGGTCATGGGAAACAAGCACATCGAGAAACTGGGAGGCAGCACAGGTAGTCAGACATGGTCATTGGGTTGCTTTGTTCTACTTGTAAGATTTGCTTCTTTGTTTTGAGGGAGGGAAGGTAGAGAAAGACACTGTTAAGGATTTGGGTCAATGGAAAAGGGTAGCATTGTAAAATGTCTTAAAACAAAAATAAAGAGAATTTGGAGCATAGAGTTAGAGAGATGAGGAGAATAAGGAGCAAACAGTTGTCACTGTTTTCTCAGTAAAAACAGAGGCAAATTCCTTTGGTGAGGAAAAGTGGTGGAAGAAGTCTTAGGAGCTGGAGAGGAAATAAGGTTTGGAATGGATTCCATAGGGAGAGTGAAAGAGTTGGCCAAGGGAAGATAAAAAGGCAGCCATGTAACAGGGAGGGCCCAATTGGAACTGGACAACATAAACCTGTAGTGTACTCAGCTAGCCCAGTGAAGGGACTTCCTTTAGCACCATTCAGCAGCTCCAGAGAATGAGGGGAGACCAGAGGATTGGCAAGGAATGAGGAGTAGGAGGACAAGGGGCGAGAGAGTCAAGAGAGAAGGACAATCTGTAGTTTAAGAGAACAACTCTAGGGTCATTCCTGAAGTAAAAAAGTCAGGTTATATCAGGGGCCAGGGGCCAGGAGACCAGAGAGAGGGAGAGAACAGAAATGATAGGTGATGCTGAAGAATAAACTGAGGACAATTGAGTCCAAGGGAGATGACAGAAAGGCCCAGGAAAAGTCACACAGAAAGGAGAGAGGTGACAGGGGAAAGAGAGGACAGCACAGAGAGAGGAGAGGTACAATGAGAGTGGGGAAGGACACAGACAGAGACAGAAACACATAGAGAACAGAGAGGAAAAGAGAGACAGGAGTGGGTACACTGAGGACGCAGAGGGACAGCAGGAGAGAAGCAGGACATGGAGAAGAAACTGAGGCAAACAGGGGTAAGTGGCTTGCCCAGGATCACACAGCTAGTAAGTGTTTGAGGCTGGATTTGAACTTGGGTATTCCTGACTCCAGGCCTGGCACTTTATCCATTGTCTAGTTGCCCCAATGTGCAGAAACCAGTATAATTCAAGGTAGGACTCAAATCAGATTATGTGCTCCAATCTACTCCAATCCATCCTCTGTTCAGGCACTAAAGTGATTTTCCTAAAGCACAGGTCCCAGTCATGTCTCCCACCTATTTAATAGACTCCATCGGCTCCCTATAGGTTCCAGGATCAAAAATAAAATGTTCTGTTTGGCATTCAAAGCCCTTCCAGACTTCCTTTCCAGTCTTCTTACAACTCACTCTCTAACAAATACTCTTCTATCCAGTGACTCTGACCTCCTGGCAATTCCACAAACAAGACACTCCATCTCTCAGCTCTGGGCATTTTCTCTGGCTGTTCCCTGGGCCTAGAATACTCTCTTCCACTCGATTACTGACCTCCCTCCCTGGCTTCCTTTAAGTTCCAACTAAAATCCTTTCTTTTGCTGGAAGCCTTCCCCAACCCCTTTTAATTCTAGTGCCTTCCTTCTATTAATTGTTTCTTATTTATCCCATATATAACTTGCTCTGTATACAGTTGTTTGCATGTTGTCTCCCCCATTAGATTCTAAGCTCCTTGAATGCAGGGAGTATCTTTTGCCTCCTTTTGTATCCCCAGTGCTTAGCAGTGCCTGGTACATAGTAAGTGCTTAATAAATACTGATTGATAGATTGCAAACAAAGTGCCTTGAAAAATTCTAAGCCTCATAGAAAAGGCAGCTATCATTACAGCTTGAGACCTTGAGAGCAGCAAAGGAGAGAGCCAAAACATCATAAGAAATTTCATAAGGAAGAGAACATTTTTCAGGGCTGGGTTCAGGGAAGGCTTCCTGGTGGAGCCCCCAATTCAGCTGGGATATACATGAGAAAAAGGGGTGGCAACTAGTGGAGATGAGCGAAAAAAGAATGTCTTCCAGACCTAGGGGACCAGGTAAAGAAAGGGTTACAAAGTTGGGAGAGGATAAGTAGAAGAGTTCAGTAGGCCATTCCCACCCAGGGACTTAATAGGTGGATGGGGCAGGAACCTGATCCTCAGGAAATGAAAAGATACTTGATAAATTAATAGAGAGGCAGCAAGGATCACTGAAAGAGCACTGATTTGAGAATCAAGAGCTTGGGTTCAAGTCCTGGCCCTCTGAGACCTTGGGCAAGTAGAAATCTCCCTAAGCCTCAGTTTCTTCATGTATAAGATAAGGGGGTTGGACTACATGACCTCTGAGGTCCTTTTCTTGCTCAGACATTTTATATTCCAATGCTCCTTTCAGTTCTGGTTTGAATTAACGAAGGAAGCATTTATCAAGCGTACACCATATGTAAAGGTCTGTGCTAAGCGCTGAGGATACAGATACTAAAGTAAGCCTTGCTCTCAAGGAGCTGCCATTCTAATGGAGAAGACAGCACATAGGGCAGGTTTCAGATATAAGTCACTGGAAAGGGCTCACAGTCTTTAACATGTAGTGGCAAGGCAGATGTTAATGCCTTTTTAACAATGTTATTTACACTGATTAGATTGGTTTCTGATGTTGAACTCTTTAACAGTGCCAAGGGTTTCGGGGACAAGAACATTCTTTTCTGGGTCTTCAGTAGACGTGGCTGTAGTGCCCCCAGGAGCAGTTGATGGGCTGCCTGTATCCCCACAGGGGTGGCTGCCCCAGATCATGGCTGTGGCTCTGGGCTGGAAGCACTGCTCATCCAAAGGCTCTTGGGTTCAGAATCCTGGGCTGTCTCTATCAGTCCAAGAGAGTTGGTAGCAGTGGTGGAGATGGTAGCAGTGGTGATGGTGATGGTAGTGGTGGCAGTGGTGGAGATGGTGGCAGTGGTGGTGATGGTGGCAGTGGTGATGGTAATGGTAATGGCAGTGATTCAATTTCACTGATACAAGTGGCCTCCTGTCTCTCCCTCATGGTTTCCCACTGTTTCAGCTGGACTGGCCTGCCTTCCCTGCAAATGGGAATTTCTGGTAGGGAGAGCTGGTCCCTTCTCCCCAGGAGCTGATTCCCTGGCTGATAGTTGTTGGAGGATTGGTCTGGGAGCTGAACCAGTGGTCTGGGAGCTGAACCAGTGGTCTGGGGTGGGGGAAGTTGCAAGCACTTCCAGGGCTCTTGCACTCACCAGCCTGTTAGTAGTGGTAGTTGTTGCTGATGGAATGAGGAAAGTGGGCCCCTTTTCCACAAAGACTTATGTAGGGGTCTTTGTTCTTTTAAGGCCCAGATTCCTTTGATCTCTGCTTGTTCTCACCAAGCAGCAAGCCAGGCTATGGCCCAGAACTAGGCACTGCTTCTTTCTCTTCTCTGCTGTGTGTTGAGTGCATGTATATGTGTGGAGGCTGAGGGAGGAGGGGGAAGAAGAAGAATCCCAAGGAAACAAGTTGTTTCTTCTATATGGGTTCCCCTCCTTGCTTCAGGTGGCTCAGTGGACAAAGACCAGGAAGATCTGAGTTCAAATCTGGCCACAGACACTTACTAGCTATGTGACCCTGGGCAAATTACTTAATCTCTGTTTGCCATAATTCACTAGAGAGGAAAATGGCAAATCAGTATAGTATCTTTGCCAAGAAAACTCCATGGGTAGCACTGGTATGCTATGGCCCACAGAGTCCTGAAGAACTGGATACAACTGCACAACAACAACTCCTTGTTTCACCATTGTAAAGCAGTTTGGGGCTGGGGACTTTAGGAATAAGGTCACAGGCAAATGCTGAGGGTGAGCCCTGAGGCCCAGCAATACCAGCTGGAGTAAAGCGCCTTGGGAGCTGTTGGGAGGCTTTCTTGCCCTCTTGGCTCTCTGTGGAAGAGAGAGTTTAGGAAGAAGGGACTCCTTTATGCTCCCTGTTCTAGTACACTTGCTGGCAGGTGCCCACGTACGTGCCAGAATTAAGGTACTCTGGGAACCAGAATGCTAGACATCTAAGAGACCCAAGTCCATAGCTGTCAGAGCAGGAAGGGACCTTGGAACACAATGTTAGAACTGGAAGGGTCCTTATGCAAAACTTTGGGGCTTCATTGATTATTCCACCCCCTTCAAAGTAAGTACAGTCAATCCCTAGCTTTCATGGGGGATAACTTTTCTAGAAAACAGTGTGAAAGTAAAAATTGTGAATGCTGATACATTGAATGGGAAACAGGGTGTTTGTTTCCGACACTACCAAATAGTGTAATCTGATTGCTGAACATACACTTTTCAGCATACAATTCTTTGTAGCAAAACATTAATTCTGATAATATATACTTTTCCTAACACAGTAACCATGAAATAACCCATAAAATGCAGCATACAAAATAAAACTGGTAACATACAGAACATTTTTTCTCACTAATAATTCCTTAGAATTCTGTGCCTTTTTATGCCAGCATGTCAGTGAAATAACATTAATTTCAGACAATATTCACTTTTCACAACACATGAAATCCACAGTACCAGAGATACTACACAGCAAATAAAATTCTTAAAACAAAAGCACCTGAATCTTACCTTCTATTGTATCAGATGGTTATGAGGGCATTGTATTATATACTACACAGCTAAAAACCTCTCTACCTTGGCCACCCTCTGAAAACTAAGGGAGAGGTTGCTGGGGCTTTAATGCCAGTGTCTAAAGACACTGAGACTGATCTCGACACCACCTTAGAACCCAAAGGACTTCCACTACACTTTGGGGGCATAATTGCAACACAAAATTTGAGTTTTAAAGACAAACAATGGAAATATGCAATAAATGCACAGGGAGCTCTTACTCTACAACTGTTGGGTAAATAAGACCAGTGAGTACCTAGAAGGATGCCAGCCATTCCACAAATTTGTGCTCACTGGGCCTCTTATTTTTCTCTCCTGCACATAACTGCAAATGTGCGAAGTTGCCAATGTGAACGTGAAAATGATGTTACTAATAAAATAACGTGAATGCTTGAAGTTGTTAAAGTTAAATGCTCTGATGTTGAGAACTGATTGTAAATACCTTCCTTAGATAAGAACAGTGATTAATTGAATCATTCAACCAATCAGAACCAAGTGTGAACAAAGTCTGTATATATCTTCTGGAACTAATCAAAAGCACTGCCCTAAGGCACTTGGTCATGTCTTTAGAAACTTGCATGACAGAGAGGACCCATCCTAGAAGAAGACAGAGATTCCTAGGGTTTAGAGATAGAGAGGAAGGAGAAGAGCCATAGCAAGCTGCACTAAGAAGTGACAGAGCTGAGTCAGTCAGTAATAGGAGAAAGAGAAGGCAGGATGGAGCTGGAGCAGAGAAGGAAAATATTGAAGCATGTCAATGAAATTCACTGGCTCTATGAGCATTTCAGAGTAGACCCAGACTGGTGCCACCAGGGTGCCCACCTACTTGAGGCCAAGGAAAGTTCCAAGAAGATGGCTGCTCCTTCCCCAATTTCCCTTCTTAATACCAGTCTAGTTATAAACACTATAGTAATCTACTTTTTAGTTACACAAAGGTTTCTAGTAGCCTGAATTTTGCCTCGACTTGGAGATCAGAGAATATAGAGTGTTAGAGCTGGAAGAGACCTTGGAACACAGAATGTCACTGCCCCAGAGGGATCTCTGAATACAGTTGGGTCACACTAGAAGGGTCCTCAGCATATAGAGAGACAGAGCTGGGAGGATCCTCAGAATACTGAATATCATTGCTGGAAAGAAATTTGCCCACACAGCTTATTTTAGGGATCTTCCCCATTAGGGAGCAGCTTATCTTGGTGAGCTGAGCAGTCCCACTTCGAGTCGAATTGAAACCAAGTCTATTGACATAATTCTCTAAGGTCTTTGATTCTTCAGAGCTCATTAATATCACCCTCTTCCCCCCAGTATCTGGCTTGGGGCAAGACCTGGGGTATGTACAGTGCAAATGAAGCCTACCTTATCTTGGAGTGAGCCCCTCCCAGTGACTTTTAGTAAAAAATGAATAAGTACAGTTAAAATGCATTTTTCTCTAGCTAGGTGGCATGTAAGCCCAGTAAAACTTAGCCCCTTACTACTGTCTAACTGACTGCTGCTAGTTGGTTAAGCTCTGCTAATCAATGTAAGTGACTAAAGACATCAATCAATCAGTGTGACCATGAAAGGATAAAGAGATATCCAAGCCCCATGTGCCACATAGCCCAACCACTGAGCCCCAAGAAGTTTCACCCTGGCTTGTCCAAGCAAGGGGGAGTAGGATGATGTCCTCATCCATTCCTTCTCTAACAGAAGGTACAGATCAAGATAGCCCATCCACCTTTGTTGAAGTATAATTTTACTAAAGAAAAAAACACAGCGTTCAGGTAGGCAGCATCAGTTAATTCCAAACAATGGTTGTTATGGTGACAAATCCTTCTCCAAGGATACCTGGAATGCTGAGTTACAGGCACTCTTGTTAGCTCCTTATCAGGTCTGTGTTATGACCCCTAGTCTAAGAGAAGGGATGGGCTTCTTCCTTGCTTTGCTCTGGACTGCCAGGTGGGCAATGGCTTCAAATCACTAGGGGCTACAAAATGTCAGGAGATACCCACGCATTCATGTACATATTGGTATATATTGAGGGGCAGAGACAAGGAGAAAGAGATGAGATAGACGGACGAGACAGACGGAGACATTGAGAGAGAGAGAGAGAGGTAGAGACAGGCAGAGTTAGAGACAGAGAATGAGAAATATAGAAGCTAACTGTAGAACTGTATGCATAAGAAGATACATAAAGCAGCTCTTGTAACAGACCCGAAACAGGAATGGGAACAAACATTCCATCCATCATTCCAGGGTCTCTCCCAATCTCACTGATCGCCTCCTAGCTGAGCACCAATGAGGCTGTCCTTAGCTCAAATACCTGACTGCCTTTTCCCAAGACAGTCTCTGTTTGATCTTTAAGGCATACTATGTAGACCATTACAAAGCACCTTTCACAAATGTCATTTAACTGACACCGTGTACTGCATATACTTCCAGACACCGTAGGTGGGTTTTGCTTAACTAATTTTTTTTTGTGTTGGAAGTGAAAGTTCTGTTGGGGGGGATATTAGCAAATGTCTGATGTAAAAACTTTTTGTAAAAATGAATAAGGAAAGAGGTAGAAATAATGATAATAATAGCATTGGGAGGACCCCTGGGAGGTGCAGGGGCAGGTGTCACTGTCTCCATTTCCTAGATGGAGGAACCGAGCTCCAGAGAGGGCTAACAAGGTGTCTCAAGTCTCTTCTTCATAGAGGCCATGAAACAGTTCAACTTACCTTCCTAAAGTACAGGTCTGACCATTTCCCCACACTTAGGCAATGAATTCAATGCAAAGACCTTCATAACCTGGCCCCTTCCTACCTTTTCAGTCCTCTTCTACCTTTCCCCTCTCTAAGCACCTCAGGATACAGAGACACTGGCCTCCAACAAGACCCACCATCTGTCAGCTCTGGGCACTTTCACTGGCTGTCCCT
>CM053582.1:3565210-3585906 GCA_028627135.1 Pseudochirops cupreus
TTCTTACTTTGCTTCTTATGCTTATTCTTACTCATGGTTGGTCAGTCCGTGATTTTTTTTTTAATCTCTGTGGGGCTCTGCTTCCAGAAGGAAAAGCTCTGTCCCAAATCGCTGGGGTCCTCCCAGCTGCCATAGCCCTCAGGAAGGTGCTGGGTCCCTTTTCTACTTAATTCTGGCTCACTGGATAATGAAGCCCCCGAAGACCAAAGCCCAAGACCGTGATCCGGATCCAGGCCGCTCAACGCGAGAGCATTAGGCCTCTGAACAATCACTTAGTCCCCTTGCTGTCTGCAGGCTGCGGGCGTGGAAGCTGCAACGTGGAAGTGGGTGCAAAACCTCTGCCTTTCACTTTCCCGCCCTGCAGGCGTTTCAGCCAGATGCTTTTCTCCCCTGATTTTGCAAGCTCCACTGACCTAGTTCTGAGCTGCAGCTGCTGCTAATCCACTCACCAGAGAGGCTCCTCGCCATCCAGCCACCCCCGGGGCTCAGCCAGGACTTCAGGCCAAGCTGGTTTCGGTTCACAGTGCTGATCTGGTTCCTTGTAGCCGAGCTGACTTTAGTGGAAAGTATATTTGGGTGCATTTTGGAGTTCTAGGATTAGTTTAGAGTCATATTTTATGGGTATTTTGGGGTGGCTATGTGAGAGCTGCGATATGTTGCTGCTGCTAAGCTGCCATCTTGGCTACGCCCCCAGTGGAGATTCTTTTTAAAAAATGAATAAGATGTTCCCTGTTCTCAGAAGATTTACAATGAAATAAGGGAGCTAAGACACAGACAAATACAAATAATACAAGGTAGTATGTGATAAATGCTAAATATAATGTTCCATAGGAATTTAGAAGAGGAAAGAATGGCTTGACTAGGGATACCACGGAAGGCTTCATGAAGGAGATGGCATTTGGGCTGTGATCCACAGAATAATTCAGATGATTTTGTAGGAAGAGGTGGGTGTAGAGGGAGAAAGAGGGGAAGAAAGACTCCTCCAAGGAGAGAGAAGATTACAAGGAGAAAGATGGAGATGGGAATGCAGAACACATGTTGGATGATCAGGATGTAATGTGATGTATGTGCCCATGTGCATAATACATGCACACACATGCATGTGCACATGTAAGCACACATCTCTGAATCTGCATGGGTACATATACACACATTTATTCACTTATTTTGCTTCTTTATGTCTTCATACATAGTTGCAACCAGTGTGTATATTATTGTGTTGGTTCTGCTTTCTTCCTCTTGCTTCCACTTCATATATAGCTCCTCTCATTTCTTTGAATTCATTGTGTCTTATTAGGGGAAAATATTCCATTGCATTCATATTACTATAATATATTCAATCATCTGTGAATTATTGGGCACTGAGTATATGTTATTACCAATCTTGTGGCTAGAAACGTGTATACAAGCAGGCCTTTATTCCTTTCATTGTTCTTAAGGTGGAAATCCAAAAGTGGAATCATTAGGTCAAAAGTCTAAACATTTTTATAAGTCTTATACCTAATTCCATATTGCTTTCCAAAAATTCACAACTCGACCAGTAGTTTATTAGCATGACAATTTTTCCACAAGTTTGCTCACCCTGAATTTTATAACCTTCTACCAATTTATTTGCATAGCTCTTTAAGGTTTGCAAAAACTTTTACAATTATCTTCCACAGAATAACCAAGTCAGTCCAAAATCTAGCAAAAAATTGTCTTTTTTCTCTTGTTATTATATATGCTGTAGCCAAATCAGCATCTCTAGACTATTCAGAGGTAGAGAATTCAAAGACAAAAGGGAAGTTGGCTCCCTTCATAACCCCCAACAGCACAAATGTATTAAATCAAGTACTAGCATAATGAAGAACAATTACCTTATAGAAAAAGATTTAAAAGGCTCCAAAATGATAAGTAAATATATACTAAGAAGTTAAAGAAATAAATAAGAAACAAAAAAATAACATTAGAAAAAGCCCCCAAAATCAAAGAGACATTTATCGTAGGAATATAGATAGCTTCATCAAAAGAAATAAAGATCTAGAATTAATAAAGGTGGGATTTAAATCAGTAAGGAATGGGAGGAGAGAGAGAAAGAGAGAGAGAGAAAGAGAGAGAGAGAGAGAGAGAGAGAGAGAGAGAGAGAGAGAGAGAGAGAGAAAGAGAGAGAGATTGATTAACAACCAGTATCAATTGCTGGAAAGTCACACTTCAGATCAACATGTTTTTCTTCGCTGCCTACATTGACTGTGTCAGGCTAGAATGATTGGTCTCCTTTTCTCCTGGTATCAGGGATTACAAGTGTGTGCTTACACCTGCATGTAATAACAGGAATTATACTAACTCTGGCTTGAATGCCCTTTAAAATAATTTTCAGGGGTCTTTTCTTTGGGAAATTCCTTTATAGCTGGTTTTTGTTTAGTTCAGTGGTTCTCAACCTTTGGGTTGTGGCCCCTTTGGGGGTCAAATGACCCTTTCACATGGGTCACAGGGGTGGCCTAAGACCATCGAGACACTGTTCCTTTATCCGTCTCCAGGCAGGTCCGTCCACATGCAGATACATCCACATACAAGTATTGAAGGGTTGCAGCACTAGGAAGGTTGAGAACCACTGGTTTAGTTCTTTTATTTGACTTTTTGTTACTTTAGCTATTTTATATTTTTGAAGGTATTTTTCTTTTGTGTGTGTGTATTGTCCTATTTCTTAACATATAGCTATGCATAGTAGTTTTTAATACTTTTAAAAATTTCTTCTGGTTTTGTTATAATTTCCCCTTCCTTTACTAATTTATTTGATACCTTCTTTTTAATCAGGTCGGCTAAAGTTTTGCTAATCAAATTAGTCTTTTCCAAGAACCAGCTTTTAGATTTCTTGATCATTTCTAGTCTTTCCATTTACTTAATTAACTAAATTCTAGTTTACTTAATTTTTAAAAGCTCCTCTTTTGTGTCTAACTTAAGGCTTTTTACTTTTGTTGGATTCTTAATTCTTTTAAATGCATATTCAGTTCATTAATCCTCTCTTTTCCTATTTTCTTAACTTATTGTTTAGGAATGTTATTTTTGCTCTGAAGATTGCTTGAGCTGAATCTGAGAAATTTTGGAATGTTGTTTTATCATTATCATTTTTCACATAATTATTAATTGTATCTATGATTTATTCTTTGATCTATTCAATAAGATTTCATTGGTAAATCTCCATTTATGTCTATGTCTTCTGTTAGTACTCTCTGAACTGATGAATATTTTTATTGTGTTAAGGTCTATAAAAGGATATTTAATATTTCTACTTTTTTACATTTATTTGTAATATCTTTGTGATCTAATATTTCGTCTGTTTTTTCCCCAAGTTTCATGTGGTGCTGAGATACATGTATGTTCTTTAGCAGTCCAATTTAAAAGATGCCATTAAGTCTTTTAGCTCTAGCTTCTCTTGCAATTTGTTCAATTCAATATTTTCCCTTTCTTTTATCTTTTTTGAATTTGTCCAGAACTGAGAGATGGACATTCAAGTTTCTTGCTATTATTGCATTACTGTCTATGTCTTCTTGTGATTGTTATTTTTTTTCCTTTACGAATTTAGATGCAAAAGCATTCAAAGCACTTCCATTTAATACTGACATGACTTTGTTGTCCATGGCTCCATTCAGCATCATCCAGTTTCCTCATTTATCTCCTTTTATATTGTGAATTTTTGCTTTTGGCTTATCTTATAATAACTGAAATGCTTTTTTCGGATTGTCCTGTTTTTTTTTAAAGGCCCACCTTTTTATTCCATGCATGTGTCATTTGTTGTTGCTTTTAAAAATTTTATTTGCTTAATCCATTCACATTGAAAATTTTGAGTGAGGTTATTTTCCTCTATTTGTTTCTATTGTTGATTTCTCTTCCTGAATTAGGGGTGTGTGTTTGTTTTTTGTCATCCTTCTTCCTCTTTTAAGACAGTACATTTTTTCAGTGATTTTCCATAATTTACTTTAAGGCAATCCTGATTCCCACAGGCTCTCTTTCCTTCACTCTCAGTCACTCTTCCAGCCTGTCACCCTTTCCCCTTGTTTTGGAGTTTTATTTATTAACTTTTTTTCTTTCTTACTCTTATCTAGCTATCTGATTGTTCCCCTCCTTTTTTTTTCTCTCAGTTAAGTAAAATGATTCAATAGATGAGTGCAAAGGATATGAATAAACAGTTCTCAAAAGAAGCACAAACCATAATAACCATCTGAATTTTCCAAACTGTTAATAAGAAATGCAAATTAAGTAACCCTGAGTTTTCGTCTCATATCCGTGCAAAATGGCAAAGATGACAAAAAATGGAAATAGTCAATGTTGGATGGGTTAGATGAAGACAGCCACACTAGTGCATTGCTGATAGAGCTGTTGATCAGTGTAACCATCTTAGAAAACAATATGGAATCAAACAAATAAAGTGACTAAAATGTTAATGCTGTTTGATCCAGAGATTCTACTACTTATTCCAAGGAGGCTCTTGATGGTGTGTGAGATAAACCCCAAGGACCCTTACCTAAATAAATCCAGATGTTTCTCAAGGTAAAGACAGAACCTCTTTATTTTAAAAGACAAGTCTCATAAGAGTTGGGTGTCACCTACTCCAGACAAGTCTGGTACAGGGAGGCACCCAACAAGAGTCAAGCAAGCAGTTATATACCCTTACACAAACAGTTCTAAGAAAAACCCCAAAATTCACAGATAAACCACAAAAATCCCCAAGCCCCCTCCCACCAAAAATCCCCTAATGCTGGATCATTACCCCATTGGTGGCGTGGTGTCCAGACCAGCCGGACTAGAGAACCCCAAAGTACCTACCATGGCCCCACAGTTGCGCCTGGCCGCCCCAATGATCCTGCAGGTGCTCTCTCAGTCGCCCCAATGACTCTTCAGATGAAAACTCCAGATATGGACAGAATAGTTCAACACACACCTCAGTGGAATTGCAATGCGTCTTTATTGCTGTACAAACTTTCTGCTCCCTGCTGCTCCCCCTACCACATCTCCTAGTCCTTTTAACCCTTCTCTGTCTGCCTCTAGCCACGTGTCCTAGCAACAAGGTCCTGATAGGTGGGGAGTGCTCCTCTGTTGATGGTGCATGCTCAATGCCTACGTGCCTGTTGCCCCCCAAAGCACTCGTTCCCGTGAGAAACAGGCTGAGTCCTTTGGTAAACAGCATCAAGGCAGAACGCACACCCGGATGTCTCATGGACCCGCTCCAGTTTTTCTTGTCAGCAAGGCCACACTGACCGAGGTCAGACATCTAGTTACACAAACGGCTTAAAGCCCTTACAATCTCCCCCTTTTTGTTTTGTGAAAGGAGGGCATCAGCATGCCACATCGCAAGGGTGTTTTGAAGCATAACAGAAAACAGGTGCAATACAAGAGGAAGACAACAAAAGGAAATAAAAGGTCCCGCAAGTAGTACAATTCCCCATAACAAAAGGGTTCCCCATGAAATCATGCATTTTTAAAAGCACATAGCAGGAGTTAAAAAGTCAATGGAAGAAAATTGAAGAAAATTATAGGTGTAGAAGGCAGTCTGTAACCGTCCCATGGTGAGTTGGCCCACACTCCCTGTCCGCCCCGGACCTCCCCCTTTTTGTTTTTGAAGGAGGGTCTTGAGGGTACAGTTTGCCCTTTCCATGATGGCCTGACCGGTGGGGTTATAGGGAATTCCTATGACATGCCTTTATGGCTGAAGGAAAGTGTGACTTTTACAGCTTAATGGCACAGGCTTGGTACAAACTGATGTGACATACATAGTTACCCAACCACAAGTGAGATTCTTACAAACTGCCCCCTGAACAAATAAAGACCCAAAGTCCTTTGGGGATCAGGGACGAAGGTCTGTTTCCCCAGCTGCTTCATGCTGAAAAGGGTCGTAGAGCGCTGTCCCTATCTTCTCAGGTCCATCAGTCAAGGGGGCAGGGGGTGTGGCCAATGTCTGGAACTTAGCAGACACCAGATCCAAAGGGTGGTGGGCAATTACTTCAGGCAGAAGTTGATATTCTGCTTGTGCTGTCATCTGGAAGTGGAGGGCGTTGAGCTTAGAAGATACAAATCTAGCAGAGAGATTAAACAAACAAGAGCCAAAACAAGTAGGAAAATGACCAGAAGTAGAATGAGCATGGACTGGTATAATCCATCACTCAGACTATTTAACTGTCCTTAATATTTCTACCTGCTACATGGACTAGGTACCTCATAAGACAGTCTTCACTAACATAACTGTAGACCTCAAACAAAAGAGGTTTCTGACTTAAACCTCACAACTGAATAGCAAACATACATCTGTGTTTCACAAAGCTTGTCTATCTCCTAATTGGAAGAGAGAGATATTTCAGGGATTGAAGCGTTCACAAAACACTCAGTTACAAATGTCAACTTTTGCTTGGTTCATGGAATAGCCACAAATTCAGGTTGGAGCAGCAAACACTGTTCTGCTTTACAACTCATTACATCAATTTAGCAATACTCAATTGAAAACTTTATAAACTCTCAGAAATTGTCACATAAGGTCTTCACAGTAAGGGAGAGGAAGGGAACACAACGAAAACACAAAGCAATCATTTAAAGCTGTAAGTAGCTCCGGTGCAGGCCTGGATTCTTGGAGAAGCTGTCCACATTGTCATTTTCCAGGTCCCTTGGCTCAGACATTCGCCCAGGAACAAGGGTACAAGCTGGAGCAGTCAGGCCTGACAGGGGCTCACAGAAACATGATTTAATACCAAAGGCACATAGAAATGGTTCAGTTTCCCAGCCATGCAAGGCTAGGTTTACACAGAGTCACAAGAAGTTCAGTTTTCTTAGCCACACAGGGCTAGGCACAAACATTACAATAAAGTTTCACACACAGTTACAGCATTGCATCAAAAATCGAAACTTTTGATGTTGTACCAAACATGCTCAAGTTTTGAGTTTCCATAATAGAGAAATTTTTGAAAGCCAATCTTATACGTCTATATAGTTCTTACAAGAATCACTTTGATCCTGTTGCTTTACCCAAAATTTTAGAATCAACTTACAAATTTTTCTGCTTTCTAAACGTACTTCCTCATATACTTTCAACATGCTTAAACCTTTCTGAATTTCACATTTCCCATCAAACCTTTATTTACCTCCAAAAACCATTATCCTTTTTATTAAGCAATTCCTAACATTTGTTAACCACAAAACAAAATGGTCCAAATCTTTTACTGGTTACTTGCTTTGATCATTGAAACTTGCTATAGAAGGGATAAGCTGGGACATGTGACAATCCAAAGATGACAGGATAAGACATCCTTGACTGTTTAAATTCAGGTAAAGTCACAGATATCCATCCATGTGGTTTTTGGTACCACCACACAGCCAGACTCAGGAATAGGTGGGCAACATTCCTTTTCCAAGGAATTTCGTGGGCAATTTGCCAGAAGGGGTCCCGTCCCAGGTGAGACTACAACTGCCCTTTCGGCCTTCACTGGATGTAGACTTCCACCTGTCAACAGTATAGGATCACACTTCCTCTGAGTAGCTTGTGGCACCTGATGCAGGCACTGACTTCTGCAGGCAACTATACCCAATTCAAACTCCAAACAAAAATTTTAGTTAGTGTTCCAAATGCCTTTTACCTAAAACAACAAGCTTCACTAATCACAGCTTAGAGCCAGTTTTTATCTGCAGTAAGCAATGAAAATTTTTTACCAGGTTTCACAAATGCAGGGAATTCCACTTACTATCATTGCTTTCCCTCGTGGAATGACCTTGCCTAGTAGAGATAGCTTCTAGAGGCTTTGGCAGTTTTGCAACATGAGAAATAACTAAGAAAGACTTTAGGGAAGGGCTGCTTCTCCTTTCTACATACAGCACTAATTAACAACTTTAGGTTGGAGCATTAAAACAGATGCCCAAATGACTTAGTTCACAATCTTAAAACATTGCAAAAGAAATTGTTTCTCTTACAACACAGATAATACACAGTTCAAACTTTTGAAATAAAAACCCATTAGTTACCAATCTGATGACTTTAAAATTTAAAATGACTTTAAAATTCCTCATCAAGTTACAGAGAAATAGTTTTCTTGTCTCTCCTATATTGTGTCTCCTATCCTTTTCATAACAAAGATCTCATAAAATATTTCTCCTTAAAAATATTTCCCTTATTCAAAAACAGTTTATCCTATCATCATCAACTACTATACAATTCCTAAATGCTCTAGTCATAAAATCTTTCCCACATAATTGACAAAACTTATACAATGAGGTTTCACAGATTTTCTTTCACATAATTACCAATAATTACCTTTCACAAGCATACTTTTGTAAATACTTGATTTATGCATGTACCCCAAATAGCTTGGTTAATAATCTTACAAATTCTTACAAAGTTAAACCATGTTAACTGAGACTTTCTTTTAATACAACTGTTTACCAGTAACAGGATCATAAGCAATTATCATGTTCTTAAATTTAACCTTGAAATCAAAACCAATTAAGTACCAATTAATTACCAATTGACATATCACACTAGAAATCAGTTACATTCTACAATCTCACATAGATGGTGAATGTTGTAATCCATAGACCTTACAGATTAACGCAAATACATCCTTAAATGAAGCAAACTTGAAAACCACGTCCCTGTGTTCTGTTCTCTCCTTTTTTCCCAAAGTTTCTTATTTGCTCAGGAAGACTTTTACAAAATGTATTTCCAATTCACTTTGCACAGAGAATCATTCATTTCATCATTAATAACATAGACACTGTAATTTTAAATCAGTGCATATTTCCAGAAAAGCAAATATGTAAAGGAACAATTAGCTATCATAGCAAATATCAGGAGTATTATTACCACCTATTTGTAACTCAAATGTAATAGCTTTAAATTATTAAATTTCATAACATGAAAAATCCAATTCACATGCAACACAATCCAGATTAAAAACTGCTGTAACCTCTTCTTTAATTACAAGTAGGTGCAAATACCTAGTTTTTTAAATAGCAGAAATAAACATCACAACACAGGGTTAACAGTACTGACAAAGTAACATAACTGGCCTGTTGCACAGTTCTCTCTCTTTTGCTTCAACATAATTCAGATTGAAAACCTGCTTTACTTAACACCATTTCTGGCACACAATGATCACTCAATTTTTACAATAAAAGAGCATTTTACAGTTTAGAAATACCATAATAACACAATGACATTATGACATTAATTTCATTGCCAGATCATCACATACGGGAATCATTAATAGGAAATTGGGCTTACCAATTGTAGAGGTTTTAATAAAATTGGCTCAAATGTTTTTAGCTGTTCTAACTTTTACTCCCATAAATTTTCCTTATGTGTCTACTCCTCAGAAACTTCTTTGAAAGTGAGAGCTTTGAATCTGCCAGTTGAGTGAGTGGGACCGGGACCCAAGTGTCCCCTCAGTACTGGAGAGCTCAAAGCTTCACCTCTGAGGTGTCTCTTTCACAGATTTGTGTATTTTCCCAATTTGCCTCAGTGCCAATTAGTACAATAAATTCTGACTTATCTTTAGCATCAAATTAGGAGCAACACTGTTCAAAAATGACCACAGTGAATTCAGTTGCCTTTCAGGTGCATCCTGGTACACAAAACTTCTCTCTTTTAGGTGAGGCAGAAAATGATTAAAATACTTATTTGCCTGTCTCTTTATTTTGAGGGGAAAAGATCCCCTCCCTTTCTCATCACCTTCTCCTCACTCCACTTGACTAGAGTGGAATAAAGGGAAGGAGATTTTCAAACCTTTAAAATCTTAAAACTTCTGTTCACACCTTTACTTAACTTTATTTATCCACCTTCGCCATAATCATCATATAAAAATACTTGTTCCCTCTCATACTCCCTTATCTCCCGCCAGCCATTTGTGAATTCTGGCAGGCAATAAAGAAGGCGGTAAGACAGCGCTCGCTAAATAAAATCCACTTCCAAAATTGCTCTGGGGGTCTCTTTCTTGCTTCTTTCGGCACAACATTAGTAGTGATGCACTCTCTAGCACTCTCTGCTTATCTGTTGTCTATAATTACCACAGGAATTTGGGGGGTTCTTTTGTGGGGTTCCACTGAACTGCCTGGCCACTGCCTCAGAGCAAAGATTGCCCCTCTTTTGTAAGTATTCATGATGATTGATTAAAGTATTACCTATAATCAATCTGGAGATTCTTGGCCTCTTCCTTTGGTAACAAGAACACCCCATCATTATGGGGGAGGTACAGGGTGCTCCAGCTAGGGGAATTCCAGACCTTACAGTCCTATAATGAATCCTCATCAACTTTTCACTTGTTCATTTTTTACTCCTACACAATGGAACCTTACCTCCATGAGTACAGAATATGATTCCTGGAGTGTTTCTAATATAACAAAATTCTACTACTTTGAACACAGTAGAGTCATTGTGTCATGAATTTTTCTGTAGTCTATACTGACCATCTGTTTTTTGCAATTTTTAAAAATTCACAATAATGTATTACAATGTCTCTAATTTATCACTGATTAGTCCTGAAAATACTTAATAAGTAAAATTTCATTCTTTGGGTTAGAATGTTTTTTTAAAAATCAATAATTTATAAAAATGCCCCTTTTTTAGCTTTTTATTAAGCTGCTTCCCTGAAAGACAAATGAGGTCTAGGCTATGAACCCAGTTATGGCCTGTCCAAAAGTAGTGCTGCTTCTGGAAGACCATTTCTAAAACAAACAGAAAGAGCAAGGAATAGGTGGAAATAATGAGAAGAACTGAAGGGTTAGCTAATCAAATTGTGGTCTCCAATAATAGATTACTGAATGTGAACTGAAATACTTCATACTCCCTCCCTTCCCCTCTTAAAGAAGTAAAGGAAAGCATAATTTTTTTCAGATGGATGACAAGATATCTGATTAGACAAATAACAATACTTGAGTTTGTTGCCAAATTTTAAAATGAAATTTATATGTTATGTATCAAGTATAACAGGACATGAAAATGGGTGTTTTAAACTGGCACTGGAATGTCTAGTTGAAGGAATAATTTGGGTTTAGTTTACAGAGACATATCTGAGGAAACTCAGATGTATTTTTAGTCTTTATGTCTGTCTACATACACACACAAATGCTGGTGATATATTAATATTAATTAATTAGTTAATGTAATTAATATTAATATTATATATATTAATATATCTAAAAGGAAAACTTTTATATTCCTGAAATGAAATGATAAGATTAGCATCATCTCTTTTTTAAATGAAGCAAGTGTGGATAGTCTTTGACCTAACTCTACAAAATAGCAAGGTTTAGTATGACGTAAAAAGCACTAGTGCTTTTAAGATTTAGTTTTTAATTCTTGGTCCATCTCTGATTACTAATATGACCATGAGGAAGACAATTAATATGTTTTGTGTCCTATCTGTAAAAGGAAGTGATTGGACTAGATAATCTAAGACCAAACTTTCTCTAAGTATCCATCAATTCTTGTTGAAATGATAATACCAAAATGAAATTAGTGAATGATGTCAATTTTAAGGCTAAGAATGGCAATGTAGTTACCTGTCTAGTAAATTTCAAGTAGAAAATCATAGTATTTGATGTTTCTCTTTTTTATATTTGACTTTCAGTTCTTATTGAGAGAAAATGAGGAGCTCCCAGAAATCCATGTAGACGCAACATCTCCTGGGCCCAGAGTAACTTTGAATATCCAGGACCCAGTAAGAGAAATCACATTATGTTAGATCTAGGAACAATTTGACAGTTTTTGGCAATTTCAATGACAATTTAAAAACAATTATAGGCAATTTTAAGAAGCACCTGAGTATGGGGGGGGGGGGCGGTGTGAATCCAAGATGGCAGAGCAGAAGCAAGAAATTCTGTGAACCACCTCCAATATTTGTAAAATACGACTCTAAACAAATTTTAAAGCTATGGAACCCACAAAGTGACAGAGAGAAGCAAATCTCCCACTGAAGACAGCCTGGCAGGCCAACAGGAAGGGTCTATCGCAGTGTTCCAGGAGTCAAGGTCAGTCCTGGCAAGCCGAATGGTTCCAGTCCCAGGGTGGCCCCAGCCAGCAGTGGCCAGAGCAGACTTCAGGAGAGTGAATCAGCAGCAGCTGTGGTGGTTTCCAGACTTCTCAACCCATAAATACTATTGAGAAAGTAAAAGGTCAGTGGAGAACTCTATTGGAACCAGGTGACCTAAGAGTGTGGTCCAGCTCCTGCCCCCGGGGCAAGAGGTGGCAGAGATGTGGCTGCCACATAGCTGCCTCTGGAGTTCCTGGCCTGCAGATAATAGGCGGACCAAGCCACCATTCAGAGGGTAATTGCTCTTGCTTTATCCTGCTTGGATCTGGGTTGCTGTCTTGGGTGGTGGTGCTGGGGTGAGAAACACCAGCGTGTCAGTGTGGTGTCTGTAGAGAGGGCGCCCTCCTCAGACCTCTGACAGCATTTACAAAAACCCAAGCAATTTGAGACAAAGCTCTCTCCATTCTGGAAGCAGAGTTCTACCATGGCAAAGAGCTCAAAAGTCAAGTAACTGGCTGGCAAGATGAACAAGCAGAGGAAGCACAATCAGACCATAGAATCCTTTTTTGGGGACAAAAAGGATCAAAGCAAAGAATGGGAGGAAGACAACAAAGTCAGAGCTCCTGCATCAAAAGCTTCCAAGAATAATATGAACTGGTTACAGGGCATGGAGGAGCTCAAGAAGGATTTTGAAAATCAAGTAAGAGAAGTGAAGAGCTGCAGCTATCACTGTTGGGTGGGCTAGCAATTGGTGAGAATAAAGAGATGGGTGTGTAATCAATAGTCTATTTATTACAGAGCCATTTCATACAGAGCCAAAGATACAAGGAGCCCACAAAGTTTATATGTCCCCCAGCAGGAGATCTACATGATCAGAAAAAAATACAAACAGTGTACAAGGACCCTCCTTTGATCTTGATCACTCTTTACCCTAGCTTAAGGCTAGTTATTTTTTAAGACTTTATCCTAGCATCATGTCCAGAGACACAAACAAATAAGACTACCTGTCTTGCTGATTATCTTCCTTGAAACCTCCTTAGTTATTTATTAGGGCTATATCATAAGACCATGTCCAGAGGCATTAACAAACAAGACTACATGTCCTCCTGATTATCTGCCCTGTAACCTTACAGAAGTTTGTATAGGAGAGGGGAACATTCCATTAGTGGGGCCAGGAGACCACTGGAAGTTCTCTACAGTGGAGGAAAAATTGGGAAGAGAAATGAGTATGATTCAAGAAAATCGTGAAAAGTGAGTCAACAGCCTGCTAAAGGAAACCCAAAAAATACTGAAGAAAATAACACTTTGAAAAATAGACTAAGTCAAATGACAAAAGAGGCCCAAAAAGCCAAAGAGGAGAAGAATGCCTTAAAAAGCTAAATTTGCCAGATGGAAAGGAAATTTCAAAAAATCACTGAAGAGAATAATTCCTTCAAAATTAGATTGGAGCAAATGGAAGCTAATGACTTTATGAGAAATCAAGATACTATAAAACAATTCCAAACAAATGAAAAAATAGAAGGCAATGTGAAATATCTCATTGGAAAAACCACTGACCTGGAAAATAGCTCCAGGAGAGATAATTTAAAAATTATTGAGCTCTGAAAGCCATGATCAAAAAGAGAACCTAGAAATCACCCTTCAAGAAATTCTCAAGGAAAATTGCCCTGATATGCTAGAACCAGAGGGCAAAATAAAAATTGAAAGAATTCGCCGATAGCCTCTTGAAAAATATCCCCCCAAAAAAACTCTTAGAATATTATGGCCAAATTCCAGAGTTCCCAGGTCAAGGAGAAAATATTACGAGCAGCCATATTTTAATCAAATGAAGGTTGGGGAGGTGGTGGGTAGCACAAATTTAAATTTAGTGTTTTAAACACAAATTAAATGTAACTGATTCTTATTCAAATTTCTACACAACGATGTACAACATTTTAGAGCAGTAGCACTCAACCTGTGGGTCGCAACCCCTTTGGGGGTCGAACAACCCTTTCACAGGGGTCACAAGGGTCGCCTAAGACCATTGGAAAACACATATTTCTGATGGTCTTAGGAACTGAGACACCACTCCTCTATCCATCTCCACGCAGGTCCACCCACATGCAGATACACCCACATATGAGTATTAAAGGGTCGTGGCATTAGGAAAGTTGAGAACCACTGTTTTAGAGCAACTTGAACTAATATAGCAATTTAAATGGTTGTCATGAATAGTCCTCTCATTTTAATAATGTCTATACTTCTGAAAATGATTTGAATGAATGCAGTCAGCTTGATTTATCTTTCCTTGTTAGAATGGATTGGATGATGTTGCTATGAAAATGCTATCCTCAACAACATGGAACTGGATAGTTTGGTTGTGGTCTTGAATATTTTTTTTAATTAATTTATTTATTTTTAATTTTCAACATTCTCTCCTATGAGATTCTGAGTTCTGAGTTCTAAATTCCCCTCCCTCCCTCTTCTCCCCCCTCTCCAGGATGGCATGCAATATGATATAGACAACACATGTACAATCATATTAAACACATTTTCACATTAGTCACATTGTAAAGAAGAATTAGAACCAAAGTGAAAGACCATGAGAAAGAAGAAAAAAGAGAGAGAAAGAAAATAGTGTGCTTCAATCTGCATTCAGACTCCATAGTTCTTTCTGTGAATGTGGATAGCATTTTCCATCATGAGTCTTTTGGAATTGTCTTAGATCATTGCCGTGCTGGGAAGAGCTAAATCTATCAAAGTTAGTCATCGCACAATGTTGCTGTTCCTGTGTACAATGTTCTCCTGGTCCTGCTCACTTCATCAGTTTGTGTAAGTGTTTCCAGGTTTTTCTGAAATCCACCTGCTCATCATTTCTTATGGAACAATAGTATTCCATTACATTCATATATCACACCTTGCTCAGTCATTCCCCGGTTAATGGGCAGTCCCTCAATTTCCCATTCTTTTCCACCACAAAAAGAGGTGCTATAAACATTTTTGTGCACGTGGGTCCTTTTCCCTTTTTTATGATCTCTTTGGGATACAGACCTAGCAGTAATGTTGCTGAATCAAGGGGTATGCACAGTTTTATAGCTCTTTTGGCATAATTTCAAATTGTTCTCCAGAACTGTTAGATCAATTTGCAGCTCCACCAACAATCCATTAGTGTTCCAATTTTCCCAAATCTCCAACACCCATCATTTTCCTTTTCTGTCATTTTAGCCAATCTGATACATGTGATGTGGTACCTCAGAGTTGTTTTAATTTGCAGTTCTCTAATCAATAGTGATTGAGAGCATTTTTTTCATATGACTAGAGATAGCTTTAATTTCTTTATTTAAACACTGCCTACTCATTTCCTTTGACAATTTATCAGTTAAGGAATGATGTGGTCTTGAATCTTATTCAAGAAGGACTGAGAAAAGACTATCAGATTTGTCAGCTAAGAAATTGTTGAAAGAACAATGTCCATCAAGTGATGGGGTCAAGAAGCCAAATCCCAAATGTCCAAGACATGAGTGAGAGGAAAAGAAATAGACAGTCCCTTTTCTAAAAATGTGACTGTGAATGATAGGAAAGATCTAGACCAAGATAGCTTCACTTTATGGGGAAGTAAGGGATTTTAAAGATCATAGAAATGTCGGAATGTTTGTAAGCAAAAGGGAATAAGTCTATAGATGGAAAGAATCAATTGTGGGGGAGTTGAAGGATCATCTTGCTACGGAGGACCCAGCAGAGGGGAAATGATATAAATCACATCATTAAATCATATAGAAATGTAGTGATCTGGTCAGCAGTTAGGTGACTTTCTGTAGCAGTATTCAGACAAGAGAGATGGAAAAAGTATGGCCCTTTGACTGAATCCAAACTTCCCTTAATAAAAAGAATTTTTGTGTAAAACTTGGATTCAGTCACAGGGCTGCACTTGAGGACCTAGAGGGCCACATGTGGCCATGAGGCTCCTTAAAAGCAGTGGCTTTTAAGGGAAGTCAGGCCTCTTTGAGTGCCAGGAGATGGAAAGAGCACAAGAATCAGTCAGTCAATCAAGAAACATTTATTCAGCACTTACTCTGTGTCAGGCTCGATGCTCATTGCTGGAGATACAAAGAAAGACCAGAGGTCATACCTGTTCAAGGAGCTCACAGACTAATGAAGGGGAGACAGCAGTGCAAACCAGAAAGAGACATGATAAAGTGGGGACTTCGACAGAGGGGAGGCATTAGAATTTAGAGGGAGCAGGAAGAGTTCTTGGAGAAAACAGGATTTTAGCTGGGGCATGAAGGAAGCAAGGAGGCAGAAATGAGGAGGAAAAAGATTAAAGAAATAAGTGAGCCATAATAAGGCTCCAGAAATGATCACTACATATATACTAAGGAGTTAAAGAAATAAAAAAGAAACAAGAAAAAATAACATTAGCAAAAGCCCCCCAAATCAAAGAAGCATTTATTGTAGGATAACTGAATACAGATAATAATTTCACCCAAAGAAATAAAGATCTAGAATTAATAAAGGCAGGATTTAAATAAGGAACACACACAGAATTACTATATTTCTATCAATAACGATGTACTTCTGTCTGCATAAGTTATGACTGAAATTCCAGAAGCTTAGATCAAGAATCCTCCTCAAAAAAGAGGCAATTTGAAGCTATGCTTCTACTACCCATTTAATGACTAGCAAAAAAAGTGTCATCATCTCTACAGACCAAACCCAGTGACCTGGAGACAATGGTCTTTCACATCCCCAGAGTTGATGTAAAGGTGAAAATGTCTTCATGCTGAGGAATGAGATGATGATGATGCTTGTTGTCTTCCCTTTCCCAGCATGTGTCCATAGGTTGATGCTAAAAGTGGCATTCATGCCTCCTGGTTTTCTCTCATTAAGTAATCTCCTCCCTCCTCCAAGAAGTCTTATAATTTGTCATTTCTACAGTTTCTACTGCTCACTTTTCCCATAAGAAGTGAAATTTGGCAAGAAGTAGTTGAGAAGTTGTGATGAAGTCAACCATGCCATCTTCCTGGATCTCCCAGGTACTGCCCGCTGCCCTGTTGTCTCTGTCCATACTCAGTCAGTGACCAAGCCATGCATGCTCTGCCTCCCTAGTCTTCCTCACCTCCTTTCCTTCCTTTCTGTCTCCCTTTCAGCCACACACCTGGATTGAGTGGAATCTAGTCTGGCTTCATTTCTCTCCTCTTGAGTTTCTCCTCCATACCACTGTGAGGCTTCTGGGAAGATGGTTAGAATTGGTCAGAATTCTTTCAGGACAAACTGGAGGTGCCCCCAGGGTTGGCTTGTGTAGAGGAGATTCTCCTCTCAGTCGTACTCGAGTGGAAGGTCCCTCCCAGTTCTCAGATGTGGTTTTGACTCTGGTTCCTTATGCCTAGATGTGTCGCTACCTAGGGAGCTAACATGGGTTAGGGAGTAGCAAGTGGGCACCCTTGGAGTCTGGAATGAAACTCATGTCCTGTGTGACCAGGAGCTAGTAATGGAACCAGCCTCTCTGGGCCTCTGCTTCCTCATCTATGAAGTAGAGTCAGTGATACCCATAACATCAACCTCATGGGCTTGTCGTGAGATTCAGATGGGCCAATGGGTCTAAAGCACATTACACCTTCCAGGCCTCCAGAAAGGCCTCTTGCTGCCGGTGACCCCCCGTTAGTCAAGGGAGATCAGCAGGCCTTCAGAAAGTTCCTGACATGCATGAGGTGCCCTGCTAAACACTGGGGAGACTGAGAGGAAAGAGCAGCCCCTTCTCTCTGGTCCAAAAGGGGAAGGTGGCATTCAGGCAGCTGTGTACAAGCCAGAGAAATGTGGTGAATGGCAGAGACTCAGCGGGAAGGCACTACAGGCTTGTTAGACAAGGTGGGACTTTAGCTTATTTGTAAGGAAGTCGGGAACAGCAAGGAAAAGTACCCAGAGTCAAGAGGTGAGCATTTAGTTGGGGTAACAACCAGGAGGCCAGGAGGCCAAGGAGACTGGTGTCATTAGATCCAAGGGCACGTGGGAGAAAGGAGATATAAAAAGACCACAGAAGTCAGATGGGGGCACCTTAGGAAGGACTTTGAATGCCAAGCAGAGCATTTTGTATTTGATCCTGGAGCTGATAGGGAGCCACAGGAGGTTATTGAATGGAGGAGTTTTGGGATCAGACCTGTGCTTTAGAAAGATCATCTTAATAGCTGAGTGGAGGATAACCTGCAATAAGGAGAGGCCAAGAAGACCAGAGTTTTAATTCCTCTTTACATACTTGGTATGACTATGACAAGTCTCTTAGCCTCTGTACCCTCCTCTGTAAAATGGGGAGAACAATGATAATGTCTATAGATGGAAGGGCACCTGTTTCATGGAGTTACTGTGAGATTCAAAGGTAGTAATGGTCCATGCTTTGCAAACCTTAAAGTGCTATAGATGGTGGTAGTGGTAGTTTGGGCATGAGGTGATGAGGACCTCCACAGGGGACAGAAGGGGGCATTTTCAAGAGGGGGCCAGAGTGGTGGGCACACTCGATGGGTCATGGCATGATTTTAGATATGGGGGGGTGAGAGATAGTGAGGAGTCCAGGATGATCCCTAGGTTGTGAGCCTGAGGGACTGGGAGGATGGCATTGCCCTCAAAAGTAATTGGGGAGGTGGCAATGGGAGGAGGGTTTAGGGAAAAGATAATGAGTTTAAGATGTCTGCTGGACACCCAGTTGTGGGATGTCTGAAAGGCAGTTGGAGATGGGAGACTGGAGGCCAGCAGAGGGTTTGGGGCAGGAAAGGTGGGTCTGAGAATCCTCAGCATCAAGATGGTCATGAAATCCATGGGAGCCAATGAGCTCCCCAAGGGAAGTAGTGTAGAGGAGAGGGCCCAGGACAGAGCCCTGGGGGACACCTATGGTTAGAGGGTATGATCTGGAGGAGGATCCAGCCGAGGAGACAGAGGCAGAGTGGTCAGAGAGGGAGGAGAGGAATGGGGGGGGGGGCAGCGGGAAGATGTCCTGAAAACCTAGAGAGAGGAAAATGTTGAGGAGGGAAGAGGGATGCACAGTGTCAAAGACTGCAGTGAGATCAAGGAGATCAAAAGATGAAGAAAAGACCATTCAATTGGTCATTAAGAGATCATTAGTAACTTTGGAGAGAGCAGATGCAGTGTAATGATAAGGTTGGAAGCTGAATTGCAAGAGGTTAAAAAGAGAATCCAGGCCATACCAGATTGCTGACCCTTGCCCTTTCCCAATATGAGCTCTACATGACACTTGCCATTTTATCAACAGAAGTGATCCCAAAGAACATGTATTATGCTAAAATATATTTTAAAATATAAAATATTAGTAACACTAATCAATTTTATAATTAGATTCACAATATTAATAGTATTTCAATATTATATATTATTTAACATATAATATATAACCCAGCTGGGCTGCTCCTTCCTAAGGACCTTGAGGGAGGCCTTGCTGGCTGTGTGTTGGCCACCCACTAGAATGCGAACTCCTGGACAGCAGGGACCGCTCTGCTTTTCTGTTTGTATCCCCAGAAGATAGCAGTGCTGGACATACATTAAGTGCTTAGTACTTACTTTTTCCTTCATTCACTTTTGAGGCTTCTCCCAGGAGGTGCTTCATGGGGGCTCTCTGCATTTCACTGAGTTGAAGGGAAGTATGTGACTCTGTGGGTATTGACAGTGGCAGATCCAGGGTCCACTTTGGTAGCAGAGGCAGTGGTGAGCCTGTAGCCTCAGCCTGCATTGGGATCTGGCCAGAGGGTTTCACCCTCAAGAGATGCAGGAAACCCCCAGACCTGGAAGGGTAGAGAGTAGGTGTAAGAAAGAGTCTGAAATGTCTAGCTTGAAAAAAATAACCCAACTATGCCCTGAACTTGGATGCTGAAGATCTCAAGACCAGGTTTTGTTCAGTTCTGTCTCGTAATCAAACCTTTCTTAGGAAAGAATTTGAATCCACATTGTGAGAGAGAACAACTGAGCCATCCAGCTAAGTGCAAACACATAAAAGGTTGGCCCTAAATTGTAACCATGAACGTGGCACTAGTTAGAGTTACAGGGTTGGAGCTGACTATACAGGTTGGGAAAAGATGAGGGTGAGTGTCCCCATAGTAAGTCATACTCATATCTAGGCAGCTCCTTCCCTTTAATAGGAATTAGAATATCTATAAGCTGGGGTTATATAGATTATTTATACATAGATGTGAAATGTGTGTTGTATAAACATGTATATATGCACGTGCACATGCACACACAGACATACACAGAGACACATACACACACATCTATTATAAGCAGGAACAACTCAAGCCCCTTAACATCTCAGTGTCTGAGAGACCATACAAACTTCCTCATAAATGATGAGTGAGAGAGACAGGATTTACAAGAAGCCAGAAATTCTTTTGGTTGCCTTCTCAGAGGGTAATCCAAAGGTTTGTACCTGCTACCAAGCAAATGAGCCGAGCAGCAGGCTGGCCTCTTATCTATCCTGGAGCAAGAAAACTTGATAAACTATCAGTTCAGCCTAATACTTGGTATAATGGAAAACACTGGATTTAGCTTCAAAACTAGATCTGCTTTAAGCAAATTACCTCTGTGCCTCAGTTTCTGTAATAGTAATTAGTTTATCAGGATACTTAGCACTTAGTAGTGCTAAGTGCTAAGTGTGGAAGGTGCAAACTCTGTCCCACTGTTGAGAAGGCATGAACTCCCCTGTTGATGTGGAAGAAGGGGATTGGCTGAGGTGTG
>CM053582.1:3586406-3597555 GCA_028627135.1 Pseudochirops cupreus
AGGGATTGTGGTAACAAAGACAAAGCCAGATTAGTCCCTGCTCTTAATGAGTTTATCTTCTACTGTAAATATAAGTAACTTGAGAAGTTAACAGCAAGACATTTGGGGGCTCTGTAGAGCCTTTCTCCTTGGAAGTCACACTTGAACAAAGCTAAGGTGAGGAGGGGGCACCCTATCCCTGCCCCTGCCCAGATAAGAGCTTGGGCAGAGGCATGGGGAGGCCAGAGATGGTTTGTTCAGTTGGGAGAGCAGCCACTGAAATGAAGGCCTGTACCGCATTGTCTCCAAGCAGAGTGAGATGTAAACCAGTAATGGACAGATAGCTGTGTACTGAGCACTGCCCCAAGAAGGGCCCACACTCCTCCCCTGTGCAGTTGCTGCAGCTATATAACACAGGGCCATGGCAGCTCCAGCAGCCCATCGAGGCCTGGCCAGAAGTCAGCAAACCTTAGTTGGGCTCCATGTGGCCTCTCCAAATTGCACTGAGTCCCTGAATAATTAGCTCAGGCCCAGAGCAGCATCCTGGGAGAGTGAGCTTACAAATAGCATCTTAGCAGGGTTGAACAGTATCTGAAAGAAGTGTTTATTTTCTTCATTATCACTCACTCAGGGAGTAGATTCAGATATTAACATGAATGGGCAACTATTTATTTTTAAAATATTTTTAAATTATGTACAAAAACTGTTTTATGCTTTTTTTAGCCTTATTATTATTGTCACAAGATTAGGTTTAGATTTAAAATAATCCTTTTGACCCAAAATGTCTTTAACTTTTTTTTGTTTTTAGCTTCACTCTCAAGAACATCTACTCCTTTTTGTAAGTCCAACAAAGCAGTCAGCCAGAAAGGTGCTCTCTGGGTGACCCTGGTCATGTTAGCCATCAGCCTCAAACAGACGAACATGAGTGATGTCATGGGGAATAATACACCATTCGTCATCCATATGTTTAAGCATCTTTAGTATAAGCTTTTTAAAGAGTGGACGTTAGGTGGCGCCATAGTGCATAAAGCACTGGTCATGGAACCAGAAAGACTCATCTTCCTGATTTCAAATCCAACCTTAGACATTTATTAGTTGTGTGACCCTGGGCAAGTCACTTAACCCTGTTCGCCTCAGTTTCCTCATCTGTAAAATGAGCTGCAGAACGAAATGGCAAACTGCTCCAGTATCTTTGCCAAGAAAACTCTAAATGGGATCACTGAGAGTTAGACATGACTGAAGAAGACTGAACAACAGCAGCTTTTTTTTAGATTGGGTGTGGTAGCAAGTGTTGTTTACTGCATCCTTTTCTATAAAGTTAGATTGTCTGCCGAGTTATTCCTATTATACTTTAGGAGCACAACTCAGCCAACAGATAAACTAGATAAACTGCATCATCCAGATCTGGGTGTATATCTGCTGATACTGTAATTCAAGACCAAAGGGGAATAGGTAATTGAAAAGAAGGGAACAAGCATTGGATGGAGCAGCTGGGAATGTTTAACTCAGGGATGAAAAGACTCAAGGGGACAGGATATCCCTCAAGGATGTGAAGGGTTACAATTGTTCTATTTCCTTCAGAAGGCAATTGCAAAAAAGTAAATTTTGGCTTCATAGTAGGAAAAACTCTGGCAAATTGAGAGCTCTCCCAGAGTTGAATGGGCTGCCTCAGAGACAGTAGGTCCCTCCTTGGGACTCTTCAAGCAGAGCCTGGATGATACTTGGTCAGTCCTCTGTACCATAATAGGAGGAAGCCCTTTCAGGTTTCAGTTGGATTAGCTGGCTGCCCAAGTCCCTTCCAGCTCTCAGATTCAGGCATTGTTTGGAATCAACAGCTGCTAGGGTCCATTCCAATTCTCCAGCTCTTCCATTATGTAAATATTAAAAAGTAGGATCTTCAGTATCAATGTTAATAATATTTATATAACTTATATTTTATTATACAATAGTATATATTATAATCACCTAATTATATAACATGCTGCTTATATAATATGTTTACTGTTAATAGAATATATTTATATTATATTAATATATTATACAGCTTAGGTAATACATTATTTTATATTACATTTGTTATGTTTTATAATATAATTATTATAATTATATTAATAATTAATATTAATGTAGATATTAAAAGTAGGACACTTTCTATCTGGATAGCAGAAAATCTGTATTTTATTGCTATAGTATTACGGCCTGTAACTTCTAGCCTTTTTTTTAATGGACTGTGGCACAGTGTCCTTGGCAAAGTTAACCTGTTTCAAAGGTCCATTTTCATAATTGAATACATTGAAATCCTCAATTAGGTCCCATTTCCTTTTCTATTCCAGATGGACCACCAGTGTTTTGAAAAGTCAGGGTCATCTGTCAGTAGGAAGTAACAGAGATAAAGAGATCAGCATGTCTATTGGTCTAGGAAGATCCCATTTCGATTCAAAGGGAGACATGGTTGAAGGTACCATGGATGTCAACACTTTGAAGATGGTTGGTATGTTGAAACATGTTGATCAATAACTAACTGGTTTTTATATTGTTCTTCAACTCCTTGAAGCCTGTTCATTTAAGGCTTCCTTTAAATGCAGTGCCTTCCTCACCTCTCCCTCCTACAATTGCTCTCTTCCTTCCAAATGCAGCTCAGGTGGTACCTTCTACAAAAACCTTTCTTGACTTCTCTCCACCCCACCCCCACCTCCAGCTGCTACAGTCCTTTCCACTAGTGACCATGTATTTATTCTCTTTTTATTACTTCTGTAAATCCTTCAGTATGTAAGTACTTATCTCCCTTGTAAGATCGTAGGCTTTTGAGAACATGAATCATTTCATTCTCTGTATTTATAGCCACACTGCAAAAGCACTTCATAAATGTTTGTTGGCTGATTAACTAGAAACTAAATATGAAGTTATTCTCTTACTAGGTAAAATTGTCTATTAGTTTGACTTTAAAATATTAAAATGTTTTATTTTTATGATTTCTATAATGTTGACTTCTTCAAAAAGCGACTAAATGAGTCTCTTTCAGCTCATATGTCTGAGCATCTAAATCAGTAACCTCTTCACAAAATTTAAATTACTCTGGGTTCAACTGAAGCTCGTGTGCATTACATGGGGTCAAACATCCTCATGAGCATCTTCAGTAATACAGATCTTAAGCTGCAGGATGAATAGAAACTGAATTGGTATAATACACTGGATTCAAGTATGTCAGATAAAAGGTATTGTAACACAGGCCTTTCTTTGAATACTTTACATTTTTAACATGTTCTTGTATATTTTCTAAAGCCCAGGTAAAAACCCTAAACTTATTCTTTTTTCCAGCTAGGTAGTTTATGTGGCACAATTCATTTCAAATAGGAAAAGAAAAGAATGGGAAAATCTGTTTTGTAATATGACCTAACTATTGTCATATTTGCTGAAATACTCTCTTTTATGATTGAGTGAAATTTTTGTCCATGGAGATTTAAAGCGATATACTTTCCAAGTAATGACTTCCAGATAGACCACTCCAGACTCAATAAAAATAGGAATGAAACTCCAGGAATTTTTCACTCAGCAGTTTAACACAAGCAAGGGGGCTCTCTCTACTGGGGACCAGTTCCTTACCTTCCCCCAAAGGCAACAGCCAGTCACCTAGAGAAGAATTCACAAGAACTGCATAAGAATTACAAGGACGCATTCTCGTATACTGTCTTTTCTACTAGACCTGTGTAATGGTCATGGGATTTGAAGATCTTCCATGCCCCTTGAACTTGCTGACATAGCAGGAAGGGGTGGGGCAAGAGGAAGCTGGAGGCAAGATAGAGTCAGCCTGGGGCTGGATGTGGAAGCAGCAGCAATGGCTTTGGTTGCAGTGCGAACTCAATTTTTTTGAGCCAGTTGGAATTTCTGCTAAGGACTCCTGCTGAGGACTGCCAGGGACGGGAACTGCAAGGGGCTAGAAACTGCAGGGGGCCAGGGCTGCTGGGAGCAAGCTGTGTGGCAAGCAGTTGCTATGAGTGAGGAGAGGAGGATCTTTGCCTGAGGTAGCCTGTCCTGTTTTGAAGGCTTGAGAATGTGGGTGTTTACTACATTAACTACATGTGCCAACTTCACAACTACTGTGATGGTTTAGACTTTCTGATTTTGGGACTCAGTTTTCTGGTATTTGAATAAATGTTCTAGCTATATTTCCCATGTAGAGAGCCTGTTACATTTTGTGATTAATAACCATATCAGCATATTTATTGTTACTGTAGGCATTGTGAATACTGCATTGTTGATACTACCTGTCAGTCTAGATGAATATTAAATAGTAAATGTGAATATTAAAAGTAGGATACCTTCTATCTGGATAGCAGAAAAGCTTTATTTTATTGCTATAGTATTACAGTCTGTAACTACTAGCCTTTTTTTAAATAGACTAGCACAGTGTCCTTGGCAAAGTTAACCTGTTTTAAACCTCAATTTTCATAATTTGAGACATCAAAATCCATCCATTTCAATTAGGGCCCATTTCCTTTTTGTTTCCAGATGGACCACCAGTGATTTGAAAAGTCAAGGTTGTCTGTCAGTAGGAAGAGAAACATCTACTTTAGGCCATATTCATTAAGCATTTCCTTGGTCACAAATTTTTTAAAAGCTCTTTCCTAAAGCGAGTGTCATTTTTGTTCATTAAAGAAGTAAAAAGTTAGATACACATACCTGTGTAGATAAGATTTTTCATTCTACCTGAGCCAGAAATTTGAAAAGAAATTGGCTAAAAGTTTTTATTGTTTCAAAAAGAGATCCATAATCAAATATTTTCATAACAAATTCCATTAACTCTGGATCAATTGTATGTACCCCAGTTTTAATGTTTTTAAATAGCTTTGTCATTTCTTTCATAATTTTTTCTACAATATCCTTTGATGCTTGAGAACCAGCTGGTGGCACAGCAGATTGAGAACTGGCCTGTGCTCAGGAAGATCTGAGTTCAAATGTGACCTCAGACACTTACTGGCTGTGGGACCCTGGTCAAGTCACTTAACCCTGTTTGTCTCTTCTCTAAAATAAGGATAATAATACCCTTATCTCCCAGGGTTGTCATGAAGGTCAAATCAGATAATAATTGTAAAGCCCTTAGCAATCCTTAAAGTACCATATAAATGCTAGCCATTGTTATTATTATTTTCATGGTTCTCACCCTTGCTATTTAATCCTTCAGTGAATTGATGGTTTCATTCTTTTGCCTATTTTCTCTACCCAGTCACACAGCCATCCTGTATCATTTTTTCCCTATTCTTCCACATATGCTCCACCCAAGATGTATTCAGTGCACTGGAGGCCTTCCTTGAGGGCTGAACCAGTGCAGTCCCAAGAATCTGTGACCCCTTGTTCCTGCCATTTGTCAGCCCACCCACTTCTTAGGGGTGTGTGTGTGTGTGTGTGTGTGTGTGTATGTGTGTATGTGTGCGTGTGGTGTATGCACATGTACACACATTTGGATGTTTGTGTGGTGTTTTTTTTTAATACCACTCCTTGTGTACATGTCACTGTTGGTTCTATGGTTGTATATTTCCTTAGATGCATGATTGTCCTTTGGGGCACCCTTTGGAGTCATGGTGTTTCATGATTCATAGCCATATCTCACCACTGGGAGAATACCGGCCTCCAAAGAATGAGTTTTTGCAGTGGTGAACAGCTGGCAACTCAGCCCCATGCAGTGCTATCAGAACTGCATGCCCATCTCTCATAGGCAATTAACAGATGGTATTGACATCTGCCTTTCTCCAAAACCCTCTTCTCCCTTTGTGTGCATACACTTCCTATAGATTTGAGTCACCAGCATAACAATGAAAGTTACATCCATGGTATGACAAGCCTACAAAATGGACTGAGAAACTGCAAGAACAATTAGACCCCTGGAAATGATGTTATTCAATGGGCATTTATTAAGCACCTATGGGCTTAGGACATACAAGGCTCTTCCTGCAAATAGGACTGCTATAAGACTCCTGAGAGTGACTGAGAAAGCTTAAAAAGAGAACTAAAGAAAGGGAAATGAGAATTCAAAGAAGAATTTGAAAAGACAAATGAGAAATGATGATTTAGAATATATGCAGAAAATATTAATACATTTTGAAGGGGGTAAAGGTAGTCAGGGACGTTGGTTCACTGTTTATGAATTGACTCAAACTTAAAGTGACTGGTACAAAACATCCCCCTACCAAATCCCTCTATACACACATGGTCCTAGGGGAGAGTGGATTCAGACTTGAAACACAAAGGTGCTGAAGCATACATATGGGAAACATGTTGGGCCAGGGGAAACTCTCAACTCCTGGCCTAAGGAATCTTTCTTTCCCTTCATACAGTCCCAATTAAATTTACTTCTGCATGTTTCTTTCCCAGAAGTGACAAATGCTATTACTCATAATCATGCTATTGAATGAATAGCGAGCTTGCCTTGCACATGCCCAGAATACCTAACATGGAAGCACCCTGCATCCTGCATTTTCCTACCAGGGTAAATGGGTTTAACCTCCTATTACTGGCTGCATAGCTAGAAGGGGCTGCATCTTTAAAACTGGCAGGCTGGGAAAGCCTCTCTTTCCAGCTGCATCCAGAAAGTCAAGAATATTGTTCACTCATGAAATGGATTGAGAGGGGAGATAACCTCCCCTCTTCTATGCCAGCTCTGAGAAAAGGGCCTGGGGTGTCTCTGTTCTGTATATACATATACATGTGTGTATATAGAAGTTGCATCTTTGGTGTCTAACCAAGCTCTAAGCATTCCACAGCACCCGCTTCCCAGCTGCCTTCATGGCTGTTGGGACAAATTGTTCTCATCTGCCCACTCCACCAGGGGAAGTCTTCACTGTCTTTGGGGGTAGACACTGCTTGACTCACTGACAGGTTTGAGCCCCCTCAGTTCCCCTCCACCTGATCTAGCCTGTCTGCCAAAACAGTTGACTAGAGTGTGACCACTGTGCATGCTACAGCTTCTTGGAACCACAGTTGAGAGTTAGGTGGAACAGGTGGACACCAAAGGTGGATGAGCAGCCCTGAAGAGAGCTCGGCAGCCTTCACCCCAGAGGAACTAGGGTTCCCTGAACACCCCCTACACGCAGACACTGAGGTCCTTTCTTGAATTAAACTGCCAAGCATTCAAACACTGCTTCAGAGACTGCAACTCTGATGGGCTGGCCACATCGTTTGAATGCAAAACATACACTTGCCAAAAGGCTATTTTATAGAGAATTCACACGGGGCAAGTGCTCACATGGTTGTCAGAAGTGATACAAGGACACTCTCAAGATCTGTCTTAAGAACTTTGCAATTGATTTTGTGACATGGGAGACACTGGCACTAGACCACTCAGTATGGCATGCCCTCATCAGAGAAGGTGCTGTGCTCTATGAGCACAAAGTAGAATTGAAACAGCTTAAAGGAAACTTAGGATGTGTGCATTTAGAGAATCTACTCCAAATGTTCACATGGATTATTTGTGCCTGACCTGGGTTAGAGCATTCTTAGCTCATATTGGTCTGATCAACCAGTCAGACACACTGTAACTTGACTCTAGTGTAGTGACATCATTTTAATCCTCTTTGAGAATGAAGAACAACCATATAGAACAGCAGTTCTCAACCTTCCTAATGCCACAACCCTTTAATACTGGTATGTGGGAGTATCGCCTGGAGACAGATAGAGGAGCAGTGTCTCGGTTCCTAAGAACATCAGAAATATGTGTTTTCTGATGGTCTTAGGCGACCCCGTTCAACCCCCAAAGGGGTCGTGACACACAGATTGAGAACCACTGATATGGAAGGTGTCAAGAATCTTGAGCAAAATAATGGGGGAAAATTGAAATGGAAGGAGGAGATGCCAAGGTGACAGAGGAAACCCTGACCCCTCCAAATACATGTAAGTAATGATTCTAAACAAATGCTAAAGCAGTAGAACCCACAAAATGATGTACTGAAGCAATTTTTCAGCCCAAAACAACTTGGAAGATCAACAGGAGGGTCTATCACACTGGGGTGAGAGTGGAGCAAAGTCCAGCACAGGACATGTGAGCACATCCCTGGTCCAAGCAAACCAGAAGCATGCCTTGGGAGTGACTGAATCAGCAGTGGCAGCAGCTACTTGTGGAACTCTCAGTCCACAGGGGTCTATTTGCTATCACTGAGGGAGGATTCTCTTTCTTTGTCCATACTTGGATCTGTGTTGCAGTGCTGGCTGGTGGTCCCAGGGCAAGGAGAAGCACTAGCACACCAGAGTTTGGAGGCTAAGGGGAGGGGGAATCCCTCCTCATAATTCCAGGGCAGAAATGACTGCTTGTGGTCATTCACAGACCAGAGCATAGGCCATGAGAGCAGCAAATATGTCTCTTAAGATCGTGCCTCCTTGGAACAACTGAAAACGCACAGGTCCCTAGAAGTATCTCTGAAGACAGCTGCAAAAAACCCCTGAAGCTGGGGACAGTGTGGCCTCCACCCTGGAAGCAGAGCCCTACTTTAACAAAGAATTAAAAGTCAAGTAATAGGTTGGGGAAATGAGCAAACAGCAGAAAAAAAAATCAGACTATAGTATCTTACCTTGGCAACAAGGAAGATCAAAACATGTAACCAACAGAAGACAACAAAGTCAAAGCGCCTACATCCAAAGCCTCCAAGAAAAATATGAATTGGTCTCAAGCCATGGAAGAGCTCATAAAGGATTTTGAAAATCAAGTAAGAGAAGAGGAAAAATTGGGAAGAGAAATGAGAGGGATGCAAGAAAATCATGAAAAAATGAGTCAACAACTTGGTAAAGGAGACTCAAAAAATACTAAAGAAAGGGGTTATAGAGGAATTTCCATGGAGAAAGGGAAACAGAGAGTTAAATACAGTAAATTATCTCATATAAAAGAGGAAAATAAGAGCTTCTACAGTGGGGAAAAATAGAGGAGAGGTGAGGGGGAGTGAAGGAACCATACTCTCAAAACAAGTGGCTCAAAGAGACAAAGACATACATACTCAATTAGGTATAGAAATCTATCTTACCCTACAGGAAAACAGGAGAAGAAGGGAATAAGAGAAGGGGGAGGACAATAGAAGAGAAGGTATTTTGGGAGATGGGGTACTCAGAAGCAAAACACTTTTGAGGACAGGCAGGATGAAAGGAGAAAGAGAACAGAATAAATGAGGGGGGGAATAGAATGAAGGAAAATATAGTTAGCAATAGTAACTGTGGGAAAAATTTTTGAAGCAAATTTCTCTGATAAAGACCTCATTTCCTGAACATATAGAGAACTGAGTCAAATTCAAAAAAAATAGAGCCATTCCCTAATTGATCGTCTGATCAAAATATGTGATCAGTTTTCAGATGAAGTAGTTAAAGCTCTCTATAGGCATATGAAAAAATGCTATAGAGGTAGAGCCGAGATGGCAGAGTAGAAGCAGGAAATTCTGTGAGCTTTGGCCACAACCACCTCCAATACCTGTAATACAGGACTCTAAACAAATTTTAGAACTACAGAACCCACAAAGTAACAGAGAGAAACAAATCTCCCACTGAAGACTGCCTGGCAGGCCTAGAGAAAGGGTGTATATCACCAGACTGGGAGCCAAGCACAATCCCATGTAAGCTGCACAGAGCCCTGGCAACCCCAACTTGAAGCCCACACTGGCCTGAGCTGACTTCAAGAGAGTGAATCACCAGCAGCTATTGTGGTTTCCAGACTTCCCAACCCATGAACGCCAAAGAGAGAATAAATGGTCAGTGGGGAACTCTGTTGGAACTTGGTGACAGAAGAGCATGATCTGGCCCCCGCCCCTAGACAAGAGGCTACAGAGGCATGGCAGCTGCAGCTGCTGCCCCGTGGATAGCTCCAGAGCTCATGGCCTACAGACAGTAGGATGACCAAGTGATCATTCAGAGGGCAATTGCTCTTGCTTTGACCTACTTGGCTCTGGGTTGCTATCCTGGGCTGTGCTCCTGGGGTGGGAGACTCCAGTGTGCCAGAGCTTGTGGTGGCTGTAGAGAGGGTGCCCTCCTCAGACCTCTGAAAACATTTGCAAAAACCCCAGAGATTTGGGACACAGCACTCTCCACTCTGGATGCAGAGTTCTACCATGGCAAAGAGCTCAAAAGTCAAGTAATTGGCTGGCAAGATGAGCAAGGAGAGGAAGCACAATCAGATGATAGAATCCTTTTTGGGGGGGACAGAAAGGATCAAAACATGGAACCAGAAGAAGTCAACAAAGGCAAAACTCCTGCATCAAAAGCTACCAAGAAAAATATGAGCTGGTTACAGGCCATGGAGGAGCTCAAGAAGAATTTTGAAAATGAAGTAAGAGAAGTGGAGGAAAAATTGGGAAAAGAAATGGGAATAATGCAAGAAAATCATGAAAAGTGAGTCAACAACCAGCTAAAGGAGACCCAAAAAAATACTGAAAAAAATAACACCTTAAAACATAGACTAGCTCAAATGGCAAAAGAGTCCCAAAAAGCAATGAGGAGAACAATGCCTTAAAAACCCTAATTTGCCAGATGGAAAAAGAATCACAAAAGCTTTCTGAAGAGCATAATTCCTTCAGAATTAGAGTGGAGCAAATGGAAGCAAATGACTTTATGAGACTTTAAGATACTATCAAACAGATCCAAACAAATGAAAAAATAGAAGGCAATGTGAACTATCTCATTGGAAAAAAACAATGACCTGTAAAATAGATCCAGGAGAGACAATTTAAAATTATTGGACTACCTGAAATCTATGATCAAAAAAAGGACCTAGAAAGCATCCTTCAAGAAATTCTCAAGAAAAATTGCCCTGATATTTTAAAACCAGAGGACAAAATAGAACTTGAAAGAATTCACCAATCACCTCTTGAAAAAGATCCCCAAAAGAAAACTCCTAGGAATGTAATAGCCAGGTTCCAGAGTCCCCAGATCAAGGAGAAAATATTACAAGCTGCCAAGAAGAAACAATTTGAATATTGTGGAAACACAATTAGGATAACCCAGGATCTGGCAGCTGCTCCATTAAGGGATCGAAGGGCCTGGAATATGATATGCTGGAGATCAAGGGAGCTAGGATTAAAATCAAGAATCACCTACCCAGCAAAATTGAGTATAATGTTCCGGGGGAAAATATGGTCATTCAATGAGGTGGAGGACTTTCAAACATTCTTGCTGAAAAAATCAGAACTGAAAAGAAAATTTGACA
>CM053582.1:3604056-3623243 GCA_028627135.1 Pseudochirops cupreus
CTTGATGTCTGTCCCTAGCCACCCACTGAGTGGATGATTCCCCTTCCTTTTTCTCATTCTCGTATTCTACATAATGCTCTGGTCTACCCAGTCCTTGGAGCCCACCAAGGCTGGCTGGTCACTGACACTTCCCACCAAGTCCTCTACCCCTTTTCCTTTCCACCCAGAGCCACTGGTCGCTAGCTCCCTTGGGATCTAGACTTGATGCCTTCTATGAAGCTTTGAGCATCCCTAGATCCCTAGAGAGGATCAGCCTTTGGGACAACATCTACCCAGAGGATAATCCTATCCTTCAAGCCTGGACTTATCACGAATATGGCAGTTTCAAAAGCCTACTTTTTATAGATCCCATTGGGATACTTAAGGAATCTGTTTTTTTCAGTGACGGTGGAACGCGGGCTGGGGCTCTTCTGATACAAAACGAACTGGAGAAGTGCTATTTCCTTTTCAGAAAAAAATGGGATTGGAGTGACCAAGGTGCATTTCAAGGTTTAACATTCTATGTGCTCCCAAGCTACATATGACATTCTCTGTCCCCAAGTCCTTCCCAGGTCAGACATTCCATGTTCTAAGGTTCCTGCTAATTCTCACATTCCATGTAATAATGTTCCTGATGGTTCTGACATTCTATGTTCTAAGGTCCCTTCCAAATGCAACATTTTGTATTTTAAGATCTCCATTTTTTTCCATCTCTCATATTCTCTGTTCTCTGTTCTATGATTTTAGCCCCTTCCTAGCTCTGCCATTCCCTGGTTGATGACTTTAGTCTCTCCCATTTCTGGCTTTCTCCCCATTAAAGTCCTAGCAAGATCTCAATCTACATTCTGTATGCTCAATTCTCTTGTACCAGTTATATTCACTCCATGTTCAAAGGTTCTTTTTGGCTTTGATAGGCTCTTCCTGAAACTCCTCCCAGCTCTGACATTCTGTGTTTTAAGGTTCCTTCTACCTGTTTAGGGGAGAGCCTGAAACCCACTCCAGGAAAAACTACACTCCTTCTACCAATGCAGGTTGTCCCTTCCATCTCTGAAACTTAAAGTAGCAGAGCTGCCACGAGCTGTGGTGTCCAACTCAAGGAAAAACTGGGGCTACTGTGGTGGACATAAGAGTCCTTGAAGGCAGCATATTGCTTAGTTGTTTAAAATGGAAAGGTGTCTGTGTTCTACTGTCTTTTAATTTATTCTGTTAAATATTTCCCAATTACATTTTTTGGGGGGAGTGAGGCAATAGGGTTAAGTTGACTTGGCCAGGGTCACATAGCTAGTAAGTGTCAAGTGTCTGAGGAACTCAGGTCCTCCTGACTCAAGGGCAGGTGCTATCCATTACACCACCTAGCTGCCGCTCCAATTACATTTTAATCTGGTTCTGACCCTTTTTTTGACACCTCTGTCCTGGAGCACTGAGAGGTTAATTGACTTCCCTGGGGCTACACTGCCAGCAGGTTTCACAGGCTGGAGTTGAATTTAGGTCTTTCTGGGTCTGGTACTCCACCCAAAACACCAAGGCTGCCTACATAGGATGACAAGGATAACAACAAGAACTTGCACTTCTAGCAGAACCAGGAGAAATTTGTACACAATGGCAGACACAACGTATGTGTGACGACCAACTTTGATAAACTGGACTCTTCTCAGGAACTCAAGGTTATAATACAACTCTAAAAGACTCAGAATGGAAGGAGGTGTCTACGTTCAGAGAAAGATATAGAAAGAACAGAGTTTAAATGCAGACTGAAGCAAAATACATGCTGTCTTTTTTTCCATGTTTGGTTTTGTTTCCTCTTTCCCATTGTTCATCCCAGTGGTTACAACCCTTCTATACAACCAGACTAATGTCCAATGTGAAAGTATCTGCAGACCCTATACTTGATTGCATGCTGCCATGGGGGGAGGGGGGGTGGGGAAAGAGGGGAGAAAATTTGAAACTCAAGGTGAATGAGGTGAGTGAAAGCATTCTCATAAAATGGGAAGGATTCTGTCACCAAACTTGAGCTAGGGTTTTAGAAGCTCAATAGGCCTAAGTTTCATATTCCTACAAAATGGTGTGCCCCTGCTCCCCCTCCCTTTTTCCTATAGGGGCTTTTTGTAATAGCCCCCTTTTTCTCTGTATTCGGTAGAAGGGGCTTTCCAGGGTCCTACGTAGATTGTGAGGTCATGTTACCCCATCAATGGGGTACTGATCCAGCATTAGGGGCTTTTTGGTGGGATGGGTTTGGAGATTTTTGTGGGTTTTCTGGGAATATTGGGGTCTTTCATAGAATTGTTTGTACAAGGGTATATAACTGCTTGCTTGCCTCTTGTTGGGTGTCTCCCTATACCAGACCTATCTGGAATGAGTGACGCCCAACTCTCGCGAGACTTGTCTTTAGAATAAAGAGCTTCTGTTTCTACCTGGAGAAACCTCTGAGTTTATTTGGGTAAGGGTCTTTGGGGTCTTTATCCCAAACAAAGGGATTGTGGAACTGAATCTTGTAAACTAAAAGTAAACAAACAAATCAATAAAAAAAAATTTTTTTTTTAAGAAAAGAACTTGCACTTCTATGGCTCTTTTAGCTTTCCAAAGCACTCGTTTCACAAAGACCCCATGAGGTGGGAAGTACAAGTGGTGATATACCAATTTTTCTTTTTAATTCCACTTTTTTTTTCAATGAGTGTCCACTTGTTGTGGATAGGAATTTTGGAAGTAATGGTATCCTGGGCATGCAAGGTTTTCAGGGGTATAGCTCCAAATTGTCTTCCAGAATGCATGAGCCAATAGCCTGCTCCAACAGTGTATCTGTTTGCCTGTTTGCCCACGGCCCCTCCAACTTTTGTTATTTTTCTTTTTTTTTAACTTTCCTAATCAAATGGCTGTGAGAAAGAACCTCACTCAGAGTTGCTTTAATTTGTATATTTTTCATTATTTGTCATTTGGAACATTTTTTAATACGGCTCTAGAAAGCTCAAATTTCTTACTCCAAAAATTACTTTTTTACATATCCTTTCACTATTTAACAACTGTAGAATGACTCTTAATTTTACAAATTTAAATCAGTTTCTTATATATCTTGGGAATGAGAACATTTTTCAGAGAAATTTGCTACACAGATTTTTCCCTCCCACTTACCTGCTTACCTTGTACTTTTAGCTGGATTGGTTCTGTTTGGTCAAATACCTTTCGATTTTATATGATCGAAATCACCCATTTTTTCTTCTGTGACCCTCTCTATCCCTTGGTTGGTCATGAATGCTCCTCCTATCCAAAGACCTGAAAGGTAGGCTTTTCTTCTTTCTCCCCCAATTTGTTTATTATGTCATTTTTAATGTCTCAGTCACGTATCCCTTTGGATTTTATCTTGGCATAAGGTATGAGATGTTGGTCTATACCTAGTTTCTGCCAGACTGCTTTCCTGTTTTCCCAGCAGTTTTTCTCAGACAGTGAGTTCTTACTCCAGTAGCTGGAGCCTTTGGCTTCATTGACCACTGGGCTACTGTGTTCATCTGCTTCCCTCACGTCATTTACCTAATTCATTCCATGGGTCAACCCTTTTATTTGTGAGCCAATACCAAGGCATTTTAATTATTACTGATTTGTAAGATAGCTTAATATCTGGCCCTTCTAGGATCCCTTCCTTTCCACTTTTTAAAAGCCTGTTATTTCTTTGGAGATTCTTTTTTAATAAATTAATTATGTTTATTTTTAGTTTACATCATTCATTTCTCTTTGGAGATTCTTGACCATTTTTTCCTCCAGATGAATTTCATTATTATTTTTCCTAGCTCTATAAAGTAGCCATACTTTGGTAGTTTGATTTGTAGGACACTGAATAAGCAATTAATATTTTCCCCAACTATTTAGGTCTATTTTTATTTGAGTAATTTTTTTAAAAAATGTTATTCTTTTGTCTGTATACTGAGACAGCTAGGTGATGCAATGAATGGAGGGTTGGACTTGGCGTCAGGAAGAACTGAGTTTGAATGTTGCCTCAGACAATTGTCAGCTGTGTGACCCTGGTTAAGTCACTTAGTCCCTCTAAGCCTCAGTTTCCCTATCTGTAAGAGTGGGATAATAACAGTTTCTACTCTACAGAGTTGTTGTGAGGATTAAATGAGTTAACATATACATAGCTCTTTACAAACCTTAAATAGCTATATGAATGCTATTTATTGTATTCATATATGTCCTGTGTGTCTTCACAAGTAGGCAGCCAGGTATTTCACAACCTCTGTAGTTATTTAAAGTGGATTTTCTCTTTCTTTCTCTTCCTCCTTTTTTTTTTTAGCAATATATAGAAATGCTAATGAATCATGGGTATTTCTTTTTTAAAAATTAATTAATTAATTAATTTTTGGTTTTCAATATTCACTTCCATAAGCTTTTGAGCTTTAAATTTTCTCCACCTCCCTCCCCTGCTCCTTCCCCAAGATGGCGTGCAATATGATATAGGCTCTACATATACATTCTTATTCAATATATTTTCACATTAGTTACATTATAAGAAGAATTAGAACAAATGGGAGGAACATGGGTATCTGTTTTCAATTCTGAAAATTTGCTAAAATTATTCATTATATCAAGTAATTTTTGCTTGACTTTCTTGGGTTCTCTAAGTAAACTGTCATATATGCAAACATGATAGTTTCATTTCCTATTCTCATGTTTATCCCCTGAATTTCATTTTATTGTCTTATTAGTATAGCTAGTACTTCTTGCATTGTAGTAAATAGTGGTGATGTGGACAGAAAATACTGACTTTTGCTTTTAGACAAATACTACTTATCACACATATCCATTTATTCCTATGCTTTTTAGTTTTCTTTTTAAATAAAGAAAATGATTGTTTCAACTTGTCCAAAGCTTTGTCTGCTTGTATTGATATAATCATATGATTTTTGCAGTTTTTGTTATTATTATGGTCTATTATGTTGAGAGTTTTTACTAATATTGAACCAACTCTGCCTTCTTTATATAAATCCAACATGGTTATTATACTGTACAATTGTTGCAATATATTGCTATAGTTTCCATGCTAATATTTTATTGTACATGTTTAAATCTATGTTCACTAGGGATATTAATCTATACTTTTCTTTCTCTCTTCTTGACAGTCCCTTGCTAAGGTATCAAGATCATATTCGTATCATGAAAGGAATTTCGCAGTACCTCTTCTTTCCTATTTTCCCCAAAGAGTTTATGCAATACTGGAATTAGTTGTTCTTTGAACATTTGATAAAATTCACTGGTAAATCCATCTGGTCCCAGGGTTCCCCTTTTCTCCCTCTGGGGGCACATTTATGACTTTTTCATTTTATTTTTCTGAGACTGAGTTAAGTCCTCTATTTCTAGTTCTGTTAATCTTGGAATGTAGTATCTTTGAAAATATTGATAATAGTTAACATTTATGTAACATTTACATAAATTTACATAAAAGTGTGCTAATCACTTTATAATTATCATCTCATTTGATCCTCACCATAAGCCTGGTTGGTAAGTACTATTATTTATCCCCATTTTAAAGATAAGGAAACTAAGGTAAACAGAGATTCCATGATTTGCCCAGGGTCACAAAGTTAGTAAGTGTCCGATACTGGATTTCAACTTAAGTTTTTCTGACTTCAGTTTTGGTGCTCTGTTCACTATACTACCTCATTTCCCAATTATTCGTCCAATTCATTTAGGTCAGTAGTTTTGTTTAGCGTATGCTTAGGAAAATTAATTTCTAATCATTTCTTTTATTTCTTTGTAATTTATGTGGAATTCACTTTTTTATTTTTGATAGTAATTTGGCTTTCCTCTTTTAAAATCAAATTAATGGTCTAATTTGTTGTTTCTTTCCAATAAACCAGCTCATAATTTTATTTATTCGTTTAATAGTGTTTTCTTTCAATTTCCTCAGTCTGTTATTTGATTTTTAAAAAGTCTATTTTAGATTTAGTTGAGATGTTTAGATTTGTGCATTTTCTAGGGCTTTTTTTTAACTGCGTGTCCAGTTTAGTAATCTACTATCTTTTCTTTTTTTGTGGATGAAAGTGTTTATAGCTATAAGTTTTATTTGGGATGAAAAATATCCTTCATCATTAATTTAGTGAAAAGAAATAAACACAGAGATCTCTTAGGATAAGAACAGGAGTTTATTCTCTTCCCCGGGAGAAGAGGGCGGTCTTCCCCATGACTCATCGTGGAGAAGAGGCAAGTTACAAAAGACAGTGCTGGAATTTATAACCTCACTTAGTCAAGAACCCTCCCCGACTGTTTCCCCTCTCATTGGTGGAGAGGCATACTTCACCAAATACTTCCCCAACTGGGACAGCAAGGAAAGATAAGGAGAGGGTCCCACCAAGGCGGGAAAACAGACAAAGGAAGATAAAAGTGATTGACAGAAGCAATTTGAAAAGTTAACCACCCCAAATTGAGAAGTTTTCACTCATCCCATACAGTTTTCTCCCGCGGACTTTTTTGTCTACACTCAAAAAAATCTTTTGTTATTATCTTTAGTGAAATTGGTGGTTTCTCTGACTTTTTTCCTTTGGCTCCTCTATTCTTTAGGATTTAATTATTTGGTCTCTAATTTTTAATGATTTCTTTGCTTACATTCATATTGTATAACTGCCAGTCATCTATATATCTAACTTTTCTAAAAATTAAAATAAAATCTTTGACTTCTTGTTCATTTTTTGGGTTATATTTATCTAGGTTTGAAAGGGGGTAAATTGAAGTCCCTCACTATTATAGTTTTATTGTCTATTGCTCCCTGTAACTCATTAAGTATTTAGATGCTATGTCATTCAGTGCAGATATGTTTCATATTAATATTATTTCCCTGTATATGGTACCTTTCAGTAAAATTTAGTTTTCCTGTTTATCTTTTCAATTGTCTATTTTTCCCATTGTCTTATTTGAGGTCATAATTACCACCCCTCCTTTCTTTTTTCCAGTGAAACATTAGATTTTGTTCTAAACTGTTATTTTAACCCAATGTGAATCTTCTTCTTGCAGTATATTTCTTGTATACAACATTTTTTTTAAATTTCAGTACGCAGCCTCAAGCTTCTTGTTTCCTTGTTCAGCACTTCAAGGATTAGGGACCCTCTTCATTCTGCAGTGGATCTGTGCCCCAGCTCTAGGGTACAAGTGACAGAGCTGCTTGTTGGCACTTGTTACTGTTCCTTACACAGTGGTAGGTCCCTCTATACTATATCCAGGTCCTCTTTTGGCCCTAGTGCACAGCTGCTGGTCCCAGTTCAGCCCCCATGTTGGAAGGCTCTGTGTGGTAGTCTCTTCGAAAGACCCTCCCTCCAGTGTCCACAGACCACTGTCTTCCTATCCAACTAGGTCCCAATCAGGGCAAATAATGAATCCCATGAAGTGGTCACATTATTCAAATTCACTCCATTCAAAGTTACAATTATAGGTAAAATATGGTCATTGCAGTCTAATTTAAATATGCAATGGAAATTGCAAAAATAAGTTTAACTGATTATGAACGCAACAGCAAAGGATAAGAAACATGTATTTGGGACTTATTAAAAAGTAATAGAAGTGTTACAGAAAACAAAATTTTAAAAATTACTAAATGTCATGCCTAAAGATAAAACTGTACTGATAGGATCAAAACATCATTATTGACATTGAACATATCTTAGTGGCCTAGACTGAACTTCTTTTCTTTCTTTAAATCTTCATATGTATTCTGGTAAGTGCAGAGAGTTTTATTCACGTCTCAGGACATTTGCATGTTCACATGTAGTTGGATGCCTAATCAGTAATGATTTAAACAGGATATTGCTGTTCTTGCAATATTTTTCAGTAACTGGGATGAAATACCTTAAATATCAGTCTCTGAAAACATATTCAGTCACCCATGCTTTCTTATTTGACTGTTGGAAGTGATCAAGGATTATAGTCTCTCAGAATGTGAGAATTTCAACAGTGAAAAAAGTGCATTGGTTTTCATTGAAACTCCCTTTTTGTATCAATATGCTTCCCAGTAGAAGTGACAGTTGCTCCTTATGCATCTTAAATCCAGGTTGACTTTTTCATTTCTTAGAAATGAAAGTTCTGGAAGGCATCCTTTCTCAAAATAGGTATGTTTTATTTACATTAAAAATTCGTTGACCAGTCTTTCAATCTTCTTCAATTATTTTCTTCAAAACCTCATGCTGTTCAATTTCTGTTTCTTCATCTATATTGTCTTCCTCTTGGTATTTTTAACATTCTATAACTCAACTCGATTTTTAAAGCTATCAAGCCTACCAATGCTTGCAGTAAAAGTTTCTTCACTATCCACTTCATTTCCATTTTTTTCCACTATTTTAAATAATCTTGAAGTGTTTGTCTGCGTGGCTGCTCTAAGAGGAAAGCATTTAAAAAATCTCAGTCTTCAATCCAAATGGCTAAAAGATGCTCTATTTCTATCACTGTAACATTTTCATTACTTCAAGTTGTTTGCAAACCTCCAAAAAGCAGAAGCAATTTTACCTTTTTCTTTTCCTTTGCCTGCATTTTCATAATATTCTACATAGTATAATCAAGCATTCAGACATCCGGTCCTCTTTTAGAGTTACTAGGACCACATGCATGACGTTCTGTTACATCAGATTTTTGTTTGTTTGTATGTATGTATGTATGTATAAGCTTCTTCTTTTCTATGCTGGCAGTGTTTCCATAACGAGTGTTCTTTAAGCCATTCTGTAAAAAAATTGACAACCCAACTGTTCGGAGCATGGCATGAAGCAGCTGATCTCATCCACACAGGATAACAGGCAAGTGTAAACTGATAATGTAACATCATGTTAAAATCCTGGATGACCTCAAATGTGTCACATGAACTCAATTTTGGTTTGCATTAAATATGACCTTGTATGATTTTATAATTTGGGTAAAATTGAATTTTGCCTTATTTGAACTTGTATTGCAACTTAACTACATAAACCTGAGCTAAAAAAATGACACTGATCATTCTTTGGCTTTACCAACCAGCATTGGGTCTGGCATCATTTCTAGGCCTTTGTTTTATTAATTGTGATGAGGAGCTGGGCTATACTGTTCCCTCCTACTCAGCGACCATGGTGAGGCTCCTTGATTATACCCATTTTCCAGATGAGAAAACCAGGCATCAGAAAGGTTAATGTTATTTGGCCATAGTAACACAGCTAGTGCTGTCAATGTCAGAACCTTGAATTCTCAAGCCCCAATCACCTGTTTCATTATTATATACACATGCCTATTGACCCTGGAACTATTTTTTGCTCAGAGACCCGGGAGTGAGTGCAGAAGTGAGGAAGCTTCTTTCCCTGAAGATCTTTAAGAGGAAAGGAGATGCCATCACTCCATACACCCACTTTTCTTTCACCTGGACCAAGGCAGTATGCTTCATGGAGATTGGGGAATAGAACAGATGGCCGCTAGAGGCCCTTTCTATGAGTCAAACACTGGAGCACATGTTTACCTTGGATGGGAAGTTGGTCTGGAAGGGCAGGCAGGAGGGTAGCTCTCGCTCAAAGCACTGAAAGTCAGGGCCTTCCAAGCCCCACACCTCTCCACCTCTTGATGCATCCCTAAGACTATCTGTGGGTAGTTATGTTTCAGAGGAAGTGGGAATGAGTTGTCAAAGTTTCTAGAGTGGGAGAGGGGAAGGTGTAGGACCCAAACAAAGCCATCTCATGCCCAACTTCCTCAGACTTCACCTCTCAAGGGCATCCTTCTGAACAATGAATGCCCAGAACTGGGGAAGGTTCAAGTGGCTGCTTTACAGAGAGCTTGGCAGGGAAGAATTGGACAAGTCAAATAGGAACCCAGGCCTCTGATTCTTTAAAATCTTTTAAAGATTCTTTAAAACAGACAGAAACTCAGTGGCCCTTTACAGATCACAGAAATCTAAGTATCTTAGAAACTGCTTAGGGTGGGCTGGAGGAGAGGGGGAAGGGATCTTAGAGGTCTTCTACTCCAACACACACCTAGTACAGGTATCTCCTCTACAGTATCCCCCAAAAGTGGTCATACAGCCTGCACTGAAGACAATGGGAAACGAGAAAGTCACTGCCTCCTGAAGCAGCCCCTTTCACTTATGCCTGGTTCTGATCATTCTGTATGTGTGAGCCGCTATAAGCCTCCTTATAACTTATCACGAGAATGGGAGCATTTGAGGGCAGGGACTGGTTTTTAAATTTCTTGCAATCCCCAACATTTAGCACAGCGCCTGGCCGACAGTAGCTGCTTGTCCCTGAGACCCGTTTATCATAAGATTTGAGAGTCCGAGCGTATTTCAGAGATCATCAAGCCAAACCTCCTTACTTTATAGGTGAGGAAACTGAAGCTTAGAGAGGTTAATGACTTGCCCATGGTTACAAGGTGGAAGTCAAGATTTGAGCCCATGTATTCTGCCTTCAAATCTAGTGCTCTTTCCATTCTGAAATGCAGCTTCATCTCTTGGAAGGAAGAAGAAAGGAAAGAGCAAGTTTTTGCATAGCACCTACTACAGCGGTTCTCAACCTGTGGGTCGCGATCCCTTTGGGGGTCAAATGGGGTCGCCTAAGACCATCCAAAAACACATATTTCCAATGGTCTTAGGAACCGAGACACTGCTCCTCTATCCATCTCCAGGCGGGTCCGCCCACATGCAGATACGCCCACATACGAGTATTAAAGGGTCGTGGCATTAGGAAGGTTGAGAACCACTGACCTACTATGTGCCAGGTACTGTGTGAAGGCACTGTACAAATATTATCTTATATGAACCTCTCAATAACCCTGCAAAGCAGGTATTATTATTATTATTATTCCTATTTTACAGTTGAGAAAACTGAGGCATACAGAGGTTAAGTGACTTGCCCAGGGTCACACAGCTAGTAAGTATCTGTGTCCAAATTTGAACTCATATCTTCCTGACACCAGGTCCAGTCCTCTATCCACTGCAACACCATCTACCTGCCTCCTTGGTCCTGTGTTTACCCATAGACACAATCGTGAATATTCCACATCCTCTCAGATAAGTAGAGGTCTCTTCTTCAATCTAAACACTACCAGTTCCTCTAGCTCAGTGGTTCTCAGCCTGTGGGTCGCAACCCCTTTGGGGGTCTAATGATCCTTTCACAGGGGTCACAGGGGTCGCCTAAGACCATCGGAAAACACATATTTCCAATGGTCCGAGGCACCTCTCCTCGATCCGTCTCCAGGCGGGTCCGCCCACATGCAGACACGCCCACACACGAGTATTAAAGGGTCGCGGCATCAGGAAGGTTGAAACCTCTGGTCTAGCTGGTCATTACTTAACCCAATATGTTGTCTATTAAGCTCAGAATACAGTTACCACAAAGGGAACTGGGGGATGCGAAGGGGGAGGAAGCACAGAAGACAAGAAGGCCCACTGACTATATGAGTTTTGCTCAATCAAAAACCCAAAGAATAGTACATGTTGGGTTTCTCTACCCCTGGAAAGGGCAGGCAGAGAAGGAAGGCCCCAGGGTTACACGCTAAGATGCCTTTCCTCACTCATCCCATAGAAAATGAGGCCTAACCCTTTTTCCAACTGAGCCAGGAAACAGAGCCAGTGGACTAGAAAGAGGACTGATAGGACCTGTTAGACTCCATGTTGCCCAGAGAAGAGTGCCTAAAGCAGCTGATGAGGGTTGCTAAGGAACAAGCTGAGAGAATTGGCAAGGGGGAAATCTTTCAATGCCAACCATCAGCTAAATCCTTCTGAAATGAACACTGGAGAACCCAATAGCACCTTCATAAACTACCTGGTCAAAAGAGGAGGAGATGGGCAAAAAGTGTCCTCCAGGGAAGCTTGCCCAGCCTATATGGATCCCTAAATAGTCATTTGGCCTCTGGTTCATCCGCTGAGCTGCTCACTCCCAAGTCAATCTTTCTCCCTCCTAAGGAAAACATCTGATAACTCAAGAAGAGGCTCCTATTGGGAAGAGAGGTGGCAAGAACCCAGATATATCTGTTTTCATTTCCCTGAGGGTAGTATTTTATTTTTTTCCTAATTATACCTCAAGACAATTTTTGGCATTCATTTTTACAAGATTTTGAGTTCCAAATTTTTCTCCCTTCCTTCCCTTCTTCCTAAAATGGTAGGCAATTTGATACAGGTTACACATTTGCTGCCATGTAAAACATATATTTCCATATTAGTCACAGTTGTGAAAGAAGAAACAGATCAAAAGAAAAAAAAACACAAGAAAGAATAAAGTGAAAAAAATATGCTTCAGTCTGCATTCAGAGTCCATTGGTTTGGGCAGCTAGGTGGAGCAGTGAATATAGCACCAGCCCTGGAGTCAGGAGGACCTGAGTTCAAATTCAGCCTCAGACACTTAACATAAAAAACTAGCCATGTGACCTTGGGCAAGTCACTTAACCCCAACTGCCCTACCTTTCCCCTTCAAAAAAGCCAAAACAAAACAGAGTCCATCGGTTCTTTTTCTGGATACAGATAGCATTTTCCTTCATGAGTCTTTTGGGATTGTCTTGGATCATTGTGCTGCTGAGAAGAGCTGAGGCATTCATCCAAGTGTATTTATGAATTGGTGAGGACAGGGAAGAAAAGGAGTGGTGGGTATCCAGCCCTAGTTTCTGTCCTGAGCTCCAGCCTCACATTTCAAAATAGGCATCTGGTAAACATCTCAAACTCAATATGTCCAAAGTGGAATTTGTTATCTTTCCCCACCAAATGTGTTCCCCTATTCCAAACTTCCCTATGACTCCTTTTCAACTGTGATCCCAGTTTGCTGAACACCTGTATATTCTATTTCAAATACACCTACTGTTGGAAAAGTTTCATAGGGTGTCCATTCATATGCATTTTGACATTGGGCAATAGACATTCTTCATCTACTTGGTCTTTTCTATATGGATGGATAGATAGGCAAGCTCCATTGAATGATTATTGATATTTTCCAGGAAGCTGTGCTATGTCTTGGGGCTTGATGTCATCAACCCAACGTCATCTATTAACAGGAACATCTGGAGGACCTCACCATCCACAGGGGCTCTCTCCTTGACCCAGAGGTTTCCCTGGATCTCCTCCATTACAGAGGCAAATGTTTTTTAATAAGTAAAAATCATTTATCCCTTGCCTGATATTTACTAGGCATTTAGGTGGCAAAGTCAATAGATTGCTGCACCTGGAGTCAGGAAGACCCAAATTCAAATCCAGTCTCAGACACTTGCTAGCTGTGTGACCCTGGGCAAATTACTTAACCTTAGTCTGCCTCAGTTTCCTCATCTGTAAAATTAAGACAATAATAGCACCTACTTTCCAGGATTATTATGAGAGTAAAATCAGAATTATATTCCTAAAGCACTATGCTACCTCTTAGCTATTATATAATCATCATTGAAAAATACTATTTTGTTGCTACATCTTTCAAGGAATCTTGAATGATCTAGATACATGGGCGGAAACATCTTGCTGTAAAAGAGCCTGCAAAGACAATATTTTTTTCAACCACTGAGTCAAATGCATTTTCATATTGAACAAAAACAAGTACAATAGAATCTTATGTGCTATACATTTTGTGCATATAAAATATGTCTACAAATGTCAGGGTTCTCTTTCAGAGTACCCTAACTTACCAGCAGAGGCAACCGGTTACTTGCTCTACTCAATGACGCTAGCGTACCTTTTAGAACAGTAGTTACGGCTCTGAGGTCCGAACAGAAAAGGTTTATTAAGGTCTCTCTATGGGGAAGTCTTACAGCCAGATTTTAAGGCAGGCTTCCAAGATATATCCAAGGCTTAGATCTTATATATCCCCCAGATCCACCTACCACACATGACAGAGCCCAGCTGAACAGAATTGTGAGATGGGGAGTGCAATTACAAGGGTGTGAAGGCCCCAGGGTGTGGAGACGCCAATCAGGAACAGTGGGTAGCCCCACGCAAGAGAATCTTGAGCAATGCAGTATCCCCTGGCTGGGGACAACGCAATATGCTCTGATCTCCACGTGACCCAACTAATTCCCAGGCCTCAAACACTTCCCTGTGCCTGGATACAACCACATGCAATCTTGCACCTATTTTCTTAACCTCACATACAAATATGCCAGTAATCTTCCCATATTTTACATTTAAAAACACATACACACACACCAATATATATGTAAGTGTGTATGTATGTATGTGTATATATATATATGGGTGTGTGTGTATGTATGTATATATATGTGTGTGTGTATATACATATGTGTGTATGTATATATGTATATATATGTATATATATGTATGCATGCATTTAAAGTCCACTCAAAATAACTACAAAATGCATAAAGTGTCTTGAAGTCAATCTACTACTACACACTCAGAAATTACATGCATACAACTATAATACATTCTTTACCAGAAAGAAGGCTTAAGTAACTGGAGATAGGTTTGCCAATCTAATGAAATGACAATACCACCTAAATTAATTTATAGCTGTGGTGGTATGCCACTCAAACTACCAAGGAGCACTTTATAGAATGAAGCGAAATAATTAAAAATTCATATTGAAGAACAAAAGTTAAGAATCTCAAAGGAAGTAGGAGGAGGAAAAGGAGGAGTGAAGGAAACCTAGTGCTACTAGATTTCAAGTGGTATTATAAAGTAGAGATCTTTCCTTATCTGGGAGTTCCCCATAGCAATAAAATCACAAGTCCAATATGTTTTCCTATCCCTATCTGATACTGGTTAAAAATTGGAAAAGCCAATCCATGGATTAGATTAGGTATGCAAGATTTAGAATCAATTGAACATTGCGGACCAGTGTCTACACTGGTCAAGAAAACAGACAACTAGAGCAGATACTTTTTATCAACAAAAGCTGTTGGGAAAACAACTAAGAAGAAATTAGGTTTAAATCAATATTTTTTATCATATAACACTACTTTCATCAAATGGATATTTGTCCTGAATATAAAAGATTATACTATAAAAATATTAGATGAGAATAAAAGAGGATAGTTTTCACAATGGCAAGGGGGAGAATTCCTAACCAAGCAAGGACTAATGGTGATTATACACAATAAAATAGGTCATTCTGATTACATAAAATTATTAAGCTTTTGCATGAGCAAATTCAGTGTAGCTAGAATAAGACAACATATAGAATAGAAAAAAAATCTTGATACTGGGATAAATTTCTGATATCCGAGATATATAAAAAATTGATATAAATATATAAGACCAAGAAACATTGTCCAAAAGAAAAGTCATCAAAGGAATATGCAATTTTCAAAACAGGAGGAAAAACCATCAACAACTACAGGAAAAAAGACTCTAAATCACTAATAACAAGAGAAATGTAAATTAAAGAAGTCCCATCTGGCAAAGGTGATAAAAGATAAAAAATGCTAAATGTGGCAGGGGATGTGGGAAGACAGACATACTAACACATTTATTGGTAAAGCCCTGAAGTGGCATAACTAGTCTAGAAAATAATTTGTAACTACAGTATGAAAATCAGCAAGTTATATGATGTACTTACCCAGTCATGCCACTACTAAACATATATTCTAAGGACAAACACCTCGGGTACAAAAATAATTGCAAAAACTTTTTGTGGTACGAAAATAACTAGAAATAATGATGGATCAGTGCAATGATCAACTGGGAAAATGCTGAATGAATTTTGGTATGTGAATTTAATGGAATAGTATTATTATAACAAGTGATGAATTCAGAAAAATACTCGAAACATCTTATGTGAACTGATGCAAAGTGAACAGAACCAGAAACAATGTACACAATGATCACAATAAAAGACAGTAAATGAGTAACAAAACTTTGAAAGATACCAGAACTTGGATCAATGCAGTGACCAGTCCTGGCCACAGAGGACTGCTGGTTAAATGTACCTCTCTTCCCTCAGCACAGAGGTCATCCAGTCAGTCAAATAGCATTTATTAATCATCTACTGTATGCCAGGCATTGTGCTAAGCATTGGGGATACAAAAAAAAAAGGTTCCAAACAGTCCTTGTTCTCAAGTCACTTACAGTTTAATAGAGGAGACAACATGCAAATAACTGTGTATGAACAAGATGTGGATGTGTATGTATACATGTATATACACATATGCACACACATATATACGTGCTAAATTGAGGATGGTCTCAGAGAGAAAGAACTAGGATTATGTAGGATAGGAAAAGGCTTCTTACAGAAAGTGGGACTTCAACTGGGACCTGAAGGAAGCTAGGGAATATAGGAGGTAAAGATGAGGAAAGAAAGGGCTCTAGAAATGGAGCACAGACAGTAAAAATAATGGAGATGAATTGTCTTGTGGGAGAAAGGGCAAGGAGACCAGTATAACTGGATTGCAGAATATGTGAAGGAGGGAGAAATAAGGTGTGAGAAGACTGGAAAGGTAGGTATCAGCCAGGTTATGAAGGGTTTTAAAGGTCAAACCAAGGATCAAATGTTAAATGGTAGAGGTGATAGAGAGCCACTGGAGTTTATTGAGTATAGGGATGACATAGTCAAATTTTTGCTTTAAGATCAATTTAGCAGTTGAGTGGAGAATGGACTAGAGTAAGGAAAGACTAGAGGCAGAGGGACCCATCAGCAGGGCATTTCAATAGTTTAAGTAAGTGTGAGGTGATGAGGGCCTGCACCAGGGTAGTGGCAGTGTCAAAGGAGAGAAGGGGGTATATGTGAGAGATGTTATAAAGGTTGAAAGGACAGGACTTGACACCTGATTAGATGTTCGGGGTGAGAGAGGGTAAGGAAATGAGGATGATACCTAGCTTGTGAGACTGGGCGACAGGGAGGATAGTGCTACTCTTGATAGTAAAAGGGAAGCTAGGAAGAATATGGGGGAAAGATCATTGTTAAGTTTTAGACATGTGGAGTTTATCATGTCTGCAGGACATCTAGATCAAGATGTTTGGAGTTGGAGGCATAAAACTGAAGGTTGGGACAGAGGTTAGGACTGGACAAGTAGATCTGATTGCCATCTGTGTAGACATAATAATTGAAACCAAAAGACTTGATGAGATGACCGAGTGACACAATAGAGACGGGGAAAAAAGAGGATCCAAGATATTGCCTTGAAGGACCCCCATGGTTAGTCACTGGATGAAGATTCAGGAAAGGAGATTGAGAAGGAGCAGTTGGACAGGTAGGAGCAGAACCAGGAGAGAGCAGAATCACAAAAAACTAAAGAGAAGACAGTATCAAGGAGAAGGGAGTATCAAAGGATGTGGAGAGGTTAAGGAGGATGAAGACTGAGAAAAGTCCACTAGCTTTGACAATGAAAGAGATAAATAGCAATTTTGGAGAAAGGAGTTTTAGTTGAATGACAAAATTGGGAGGCAGACTTTAAAAAGTTAAGAAGAAAGGGAGAGAAAAGGAAACTGGCTATCTAGTGTAGATAGCCTTCTCAAGGTGTTTAGAACCATAGAAGGTGGGAGAAATATAGGATAATAGCTAACAAGGATGGACAGATCAAGCGAGGGTTTTGTGAGTGTAAGGGAAACATGGGCATGTTTGCAGGCAACAGGGAAGCAGCCAGTAGGTAGGGAATGGTTGAAGATTACTAAGAGAAGGGATGATAGAGAGCACAATATTCTGAAGAAGATGGGATGGAAAAGGATCACCTTTGCATGTAGAGAGAGTAGACTTAGCAAGAAAAAGGATCACCTCTCCATGTAAAACAAGAGTGAAGGAAGAGTTACTGGGGGAAAGCATACAACTGATATGAGATGAGGTTCAGGAGAGAAAAAGGAACTCTTAATGAATGGCCTTGATTTTTCCAATGAAATATGAGGCAAGGTTCTCAATTAAGGGGAAAGGGAAGGAAGCTGTGGGAAAGTTGAGGAGAGATGATAAGGTTTGGAAGAGAAAGGGGTGGACAGTAGTAAAATGAAAGGATTAGGGAGGTTTGAAATGACCTTGCTACAGTTGAGATTCTCTAACATAAATTTGTAGTAAACCCAGTTAGCACAATTTTGTAATTTCCCCCCTGCACCGATCAGCTACACATGATTATGAGCAAAAACATCAGAATTGTGGGAGTTTGGAAGTTTGGAAGGGCAAGATTTTCAACAGGATAAAGGCCTCAAGAGGAAATTGTAGAGCTGAACTGGTTCATCAAGGGTGAAGATGGGAAAAGAAAGATTATAGCCACTGAGGTAATAGCCTGGGAAAGTACTGGTGGGTAGAGGGATTAGAGGTCTCAATGAGGAAGAGGAACAGATTTTGGAGTTGCAGAGCAAAGAGAGAGAGGTAAAGACAGATCATGATCAGATAAAGGAATTTCAGAGGTCATGAGATGGATGTGGAAAACCTAAGAGTGATGGCAAGATCAAGGGTATGACCATCTCTGTGCTGTATAGCTGTAGCAGGGGGAGGAGCAGGTCATGGGAAACAAGCACATCGAGAAACTGGGAGGCAGCACAGGTAGTCAGACATGGTCATTGGGTTGGTTTGTTCTACTTGTAAGATTTGCTTCTTTGTTTTGAGGGAGGGAAGGTAGAGAAAGACACTGTTAAGGATTTGGGTCAATGGAAAAGGGTAGCATTGTAAAATGTCTTAAAACAAAAATAAAGAGAATTTGGAGCACAGAGTTAGAGAGATGAGGAGAATAAAGAGCAAACAGTTGTCACAGTTTTCTCAGTAAAAATGGAGGCAAATTCCTTTGGTGAGGAAAAGTGAAAGAAGTCTTAGGAGCTGTGCCCCGTCCTGCAGGGCCAGTTTACGTGGGATTCGAGGTGGACCTAGCCTGAAATGGAATGGGCTGAAAGAAAGAAGGAGTGAGACCGAGATGTATGTTAAGCAAGGTCTGGTTTATTCAGCTCAGACCCGTGTTTTTATAGGGCTCTTCAGGGAGGGGAGGGTTAGAAAACATAAGGAGGAAAACATGAGGAGAAAAACGTGAGGAGGTAAACATGAGAAGAAAAACATGAGGAAGAAAACATGTTGTTGGAACATCTTGTAGTCAGGACACCTGCTGTCTGGAACATCCTGTTGTTGTTTTTCGAAACTGGGTGGTAAGGACGTGTTTTTCTCAGAGGGAGTGGGGCTCAGCACAAGGTACTGGCTCCCAACAATTCCCCCTTCTCTACCGAGGAAAGGGCTGGTGAGAGGCCTGTCTTAGGCTACGAGGCTGGCTTCCATGACTAGAGCGCTCTTCTTATCGTTGGGCAGTGCCCCTGTCTTAGGCTGAGTGGGGAACCCCAATAAGGCAAATGCCAGATCGGCCCTGCTCATTTCCCGTCATTGGGTGCA
>CM053582.1:3623743-3651311 GCA_028627135.1 Pseudochirops cupreus
AAATTATAATGTTTTGAATGTTTGTCTTGATTTGTAATGGAATAAACAGAGTGTTCACTCTATTTTGTAATCTGAACTCTAAAAGCTGTTCACAGTAGCATTCCTTTGGGAATCTGCTGGTGTATGGCATTACAGTCACTTATCAAAATTTTTTAAACTTTTTAAAATTCTTCCTTCATGTCCTCAAGGAATTCTAGTTGATTTTGTGCCTAAGCTGTGTTTTTCTCTGAGGGTTACATGTAGCTATTTTAGCATCAGTGTCTCCTAGGTTTGTGTCTTGAATGTACCTGTCACCATAACGGTTTTTGAAGATTGTAAGATTATTTTGATTTTGCTCATTTTTTCAGCCTTTTACCTGATTTTGGACTTTGTGTTAGGGCCACACCCTACACTTCTGGAGGGAATGTCTGGGCTGGTCTTGCTACTACTCTCTTGAGCTAGTGAGTGTTGCTATAATGGGATCTTAGGCACATCTCCTCAGCATGAGGACCTGCAAGCTTTCAGTGCTCCCAAAGCAATCTGATAGAAAACAAAATCTGATTTCTGACTTATTTTGAGCTCTGCAAGCTCCTGAGCTGGGTTTAGGTCTGGGCAACACTCAGGTGGGCTCGCCATCTGTAGATTTCCAGGACACTGCTGCTGGACTCAGCCACTATCAGCATGCTTGAATAGTCTGCTGCTTCAGAGACACAACTGTAGACTCCCCTTTGGTCTGAGGCTCATGCCAGGGTTGTTCCTCAGCAAACTTAAGACTGAACTGAAGGCTGGAAAGCTCCTGGGGTCTCAGCTGATGGCTACTTCTCAACTTGCTCCTTTCTCAGTGCATAGCATAGGGTCACTGACCCCTCCTCACTCTGGAACAAACCCGTCTAAGCCCAGGTTCCATCCTCAGTATGCACTGGATCTGTGTCTTGGAACTGAGTACTTAGCAACAGACCTGCCAGTTGGTACCTATTCCTCTGCCCTTCACAAGATTCTCTGTTGTGTCTGGGACTTCTTCCTACCCTGATATACAACCTCTCCTTGAGCTGAAAAGCTCATAGTGGCTGTTCCTATCCTGATCCTGACCCCGGCATCCACAGACGTCTCTGTCTTTCTCTTTATTTCAACCTGTGCTGGAAAAAAATGCCCCCAGACTTTTTCTTGTTGAATTTCCCAATCTGGTGACTTTTCTAGATCTGTGGATGAATTGTGGCTTCCTACTCCACCATCGTGCCTCTGTCTGTGTCTATGTCTGTCTGTCTATCTGTCTTCCTCTCTCTCTCTCTCCTTCTCCCCCGCTCCTTCCCTCCCTCTTTCTCTCTCTCTCCCTCCTTCTTTCTCTCTGTCTCTCTCTCCCTCCCTCTCTCTCTGTTTCTCTCTCTCTCTCTCTCTCTCTCTGTCTCTGTCTCTCTGTCGTTGTCTCTGTCTCTCTCTCTCTCTCTTTGTCTCTCCCTCTCTCTGTCTCTCTTTGTCTCTCTCTCTCTCTCTGATCACCTCCCTGATATCATGGTCATCTCTGAGAGTGAAGGACAAACAACAGCCTCTGTGAGTAGCAGTAGGAGCTGCCCACTGGGGACCCAACCGGAACTGGACAGTTGGGCAACACAGTTCCTTTCTTCCTTCTTTCTTTCCTCCCTTCCTCCCCTCCCTTTCCCTTCCTCTCCTTTTCTCCTTCCCCTTCCCCTTTCCCTTCCATAATATGTGGCCTGCAGGTTGCTTGCAGTCCTCCAGAGGATTTCAGGCTACCTGCAAAAAATGTAGGGTTGCCACCGAGCATTCTTTCTTGTTTTCCCGGTGACCCACGACAACCAACCATCATCAGTGTCTCTCTAGTTTAACCTACCTGCAGCCTGAACCCGCTGCCAAGTTGTACAGGTCTGATCCAGGGCCATCTCCAGTCATCCTGATCTATAACTTGCCACTGGACCCAGATGGCTCCAGAGGAGAAAGTGAGGCTGGTGGCTCTGCACAGCCCTCCCTCACTTATATTCAATTCATCTGCACACCATGGCATCACCTCCCTCATGTCATGGTCTTTTTCAGGAAAGAAGGACAAACAAAAACAACAGTCACCACATGGTAACTGCCCCTCCCCTTCCCATGAGATTAGTATTGAGGATATGAATACTTCTGGGGCAGCCCTGGTCTGAATCCTCTGGGGGCTCTAGCACAAAAGCAGAATGCACTGGTGAGACTGACCCAGGTGGTTGCCCCAGCAGAGAACCTTGCAGTATGCTGGGTGTGTGACCCAGGAATGCCTAATGGACAGATGCAAGGTTTTCCATTTAACTCCACCCAGAGTGCTCAACCGAGTACACACACACACACACACACACACACACACACACACGCGCACACACACACACACACACACACACACACACACACACACACACACACACACACACAATCTTGTCTCTCCCTCCCTTCCTCTACCCTTCTACCAGAGGAATATTTAACCTGCAGCTTATGCTTCCTGAGTGAAGACTCAAACAAACAGGGTTTTAACCCAGCACCTGATGGCTGACCAAAAAGCCAACTCCCCTGGGGTGGAGAGAGCAGTTTTGGACACAGTTAGCACATACTTTAATGGCAGTGAGCACACCTTTTGTAAATTCTCTTATACAAATAGCATCTCCAAAGTATTAAGCAGTGTCACTGACCAATGTGGACCCTACCCTCCACTCCTGCTTCTTCCTCAGCTTTGGGGGAGGTTAACACCAGAAATTCCATGTTGTCCTAATGGCTGTACAAGCATTCCCTCCCAGGTCCAAACCTGGAATGGCTTCTGTTATACAAGGCTGGTAAGCTTAAGGCTTCATTAGTCACAGCTGTAATAAGAATGGGTTGCTGAAACAGTCCCACAAGCTTGCCAGTGGATCACAGTTCTAATTCCACCTACCTGAGTGGGCCTTCTTGGATAATACTGAGGGACCTCTCTTTTGCTCCAGGTCTATGATCACATGTGACTCTGTTGCTGGCCGAGTTGCTGTTCATCTGTCCATTTCCTCCTATGCTGTATTTGGTGTTGAGAATCAACAAAATATTTTGAGCCATTCCAGTGCTGTGCAGTGCAAGGAATCACCCAAAATCTGCTCTAAATTTACAGGAGACCAGCTTCCACCTCCCTTCCTGGCCACTGGCTCTATCCCATGATCATCTCTCTCCTCAAACCCCATATCCAGTCAGTTGCCAAGTCTTTTCATTACCACCTCCTCAGAGTGTCTTCTGTCCATTGCCTCTCCACTCAGAAAACCTCATCATTTCTCACCTGGACTATTTCTTCAGCCTCTTAATTGGACTTTTCGTATCAGGTTTTTCCTCCTCTCTGATCCATCATTCACTTAGTTGCCAAAGGGATATTCCAAAAGCCCTGGTCAGTCAATCTGTTCAATAAACTCCAATGGCTCCCCAATACTTCTGGGATCAAATACCTACACCTTTGTTTGTCATTTAAAGGCCTTTCAGCCCTGACTACATCCTACCTTTGTAGCCTCATCATACACAATGTGATAATAATACTATCGATCAATAAACGGTTATTCAGTACCTACAAAGTCCCAGGCACTGTGCTAAGCCACTGGGGATTAAAAAAAGACAAAAACAACAAAAGACCTTTCCTGCCCTTAAGGAGCCCAACTCAAAGGGAGGAGACAACAAACCAATACACGTGAACAAGCTATATACAGAATAAATAGGAAATAATTAAGCAAGGAAAGGAACTAGGATTAAGAGGGATTAGTAAAGACTTCTTACAGAAGATAGAATTTTAATTGGGACTTAATGAAAGCCAGGGAAGCTGGTAGGCAGAGGTGAGAAAGAAGAGCATTCTGAGCATGGGGACAGCCAGAGAAAATGCCGGGAGCTGAGAGAGGTTTGTAGAATAGGTAGGAGGCCAATGTCACCGGCTCAAAGACTAAGGTGAAAGAAGACTGGAGAGGTATGAGAGGGCTGTTCCCCTTCAGGAGCGCCATTCAGCCAGATCTACCTGCTTCCTGTTCCTCACATGTGACACTTCATTTCCCATCCACATATCTCTGCAAAGGCTGTTCCCCATGACAGGTACACAGTAGGTGCTTAATAAATGCTTGTTGACCAATTATTTACCACTGAGAAACACAGCACAGTCTTTTGGTGGCATCTGGGGTCAAAAGCATATTTACTGAAATGTTTAGCGCTCTAGTCAAGAAACTTGTTCAACAAACTTCAGTGTGTCGCCTGTGCATCTGGAAAGAAACACAGAGTCGTCTCTTTGTCATTTAAAGCCCTTCACGTTTTAGTCATATCCTACCTTGTTAATCTTATTATATGCTACTTATATACTTATACTAATTATATATACTTAGTATATACTATTACCCTTCATGTGTTTTATTGCAGTTTACCTGCTTGTTGTCTCTCAGTCTCCACACATTATTTCCCATATACACCCCTTTGACTGTTCTCCATGAGTCACACAAAGGAGGTAATAAATGCTTCTTGACCAATTAATTGCCATTGAGTAACATAGCATAGTCTTTCCTTGACTCTAGTGGTCAAAAGCAGTATTACAGTTTGCTGAAACCTAGCCCTCTGGTCGGTAAACCTATTCAAAACACTCCAGTGACTCCTCTGTACATCTGGCATCAAACAGAGACTCCTCTCTTTGTCATTTAAAGCCCTTCACATTTTAGTCATATCCTACCTTGTTGGTTTTATTATGTACTATTCTCCTTCATCTACTTTATTGTAATTAACCTAGTAGGTAATCAATAAATGTTTATTGAATTGAAAGTAGGTATATAAAAAATGCTTGCTGAACAAATAATTGCCACTGAGGGGCATAGGACAGTCTTTCAGTAACATCTCGTATTCAAATAGTATACTGCAGTTGACTTAAAAGCTTCAAATGTCATTGTGTAGTGACATCAAAAAAATCATTTCATGGTTACTTTCAGGCTGCTATCTTACATCCAACTCCTAATATCACACTCAAATGAATTCTACAATCTACTTTTATTTGATTTTAACCTTTGGGACAGTTATTCCTAATTAAGGGGAAAAGAATGGAACTAAATGAAGTCCTGAATTTATGACAGGAAGTGAGTAATGAATTCCTTCAGTGCAAATGGAGATTCAGGCTAAATCATCAATACCAAAATTACCTATGAAACTCTCCATTATAGCAAAGGTCATCTGATATAAGAATTCAGAGCTGTGGAGACACCACTGAGTTGGTTTCACCCTTCAATGTACCAGTTAATTGGGTAAGACATTGTTATAACCCACCTCACAAGAGCAATATTCAGAGAAAATACATTTCAAAAATATGGGTTTTTTGGTTTTGAAGGAAATTTGTGAAAGTAATATCAAAAGTTTGATTGAGACTAGACCATTGTGAAATCAGACAGCAGGTAAATACTGCCCAGGTGTACAGGGCTAGTAAAAACAGAAAATAATAACCCTGGGAGTATACAAAATCCGAGAGTACATGAGGCTTCAGCTATAGCCACTGTCCTCAGTAGTAGGGCTGGGATTCCAATGCAGCTCCTCTGCTTCCAAATCCTCAATGATGTTCACCATCCATCTCCTACTATTATATTCCATATGAACGAAGCCATCTCTCTCTCTCCCTCCTGCTCTCCTTGTCTCCACTTCCAGTGACTATTGAGCATATATGATTTATATCTGTAGCCTCATTTTCCTCTCTGCCCAGTCATTCCTTTAAGACCTTTAGTCAGTCCATGGGATCACAGGGCCCTAGATTTAGAGCTGGAAGGGGACCTCGGAGGCCATCTAGTTCCATCCCCCTAATTTTACAGAGGGGAAAACTGAAAACCGCAGAGGTCAAGTGACTTCTCTGAGAGTGCTCAGTTTGTATGTGTCTGAGGCAGGATTTGGACCTGGGTTTTACTGACTTGAAATTCAATGCTTTATGCACTAGATCCTGCTGCCTTCTATTATCTCATCTCTCTAAGCTGCTCTCATCTCCGTAGAAGTTCTAATACTAAATATATATGAAAGGGTTTGGGATTTTTTATGTTAAAGGAAAAATACCTTCCCCTAAATGGAAAGGTTCTTCTACTAAGCTCTCAGTAGATCCTTATTGACCTGAACTGAATTCTCTGGTTTCCTGTCTACACAACACCCTATCCTGAAGGTGTCAGTTTCTTTACCCCAGCTTTGACTCTTGCTGATATGAGAGGTTTGAAAGGATCTATACAGCAACTTAGGCTATGAGCTAGTAATAAATACAAAAATCATCATTTCAACACTAAAGATGATATACATACATCTCCTGTAGGCGTCCTATCATGGAAACAAGTGAATCCAATAATACTCACTTAGGCATCAGAGGGGGTCTATTGGTGACATGGTAGTACTATTACCTTGTAGTTCTCAGGAACATATTCTGTCTACCAGAGTCTGATGGGAATGCATCATCTCCTTCCCACCCAGCTCTACGTATCTGAGGATTACTATAGGCATCAGTGTATCAAGTGTTTTCCTCAAAGAGTAAAAAGGCAGACTGTGTATAAAATCTGAGTCCATTGTGATCGCTTCCCAGAAAAGCTCTTTCTTTCTAGTTACTATGTTAAGGAAACAGAATAATGGAACATCTGAGCCCAGTTGCCCTTTGTTGCTAGGTGACCAGCCTCAAAACACCGCAGAGCCATTGACAGTGAGTCTGCTGGGCTTAGAAAAGAGCTGATGTGAATTTTAACAGAGTATTTTGTTCTACTTTCCATTCCAAGGTCTGGCAGGAGACAGAAGAGGAAAGAAAAATCTTCAAGAACTTTGTCTATGTGGAAGAGTTGAGATAATTAGCAAAGACTTCTTAGGCTGAAAAACTTTGAGAAAGTGCTGAGTAGATGATGGCCAAAGAAAATGTGAGTTATCGATTCCTTGGTCATTGACTTTTAAGTCAGTTCACTGTAGAAAAATCTCCATTTGTGGAGCCCTTACTGCCTGTCCAGCACAGTGGCTAGGCTCTGTGGAGAGTGGAAGGTAGAGAATAAGACAAAGGAAGGGTGAGGATTAAGGTAACAGCACTTCATGACAAGTCTGTCTCAACTTACCTCCCAGAAGTAAATGGGCTTGCTCTTTTGTCCTCTGTCCCATTTCTCCTCACCCAGGATCACCAAATTAGACATTGCTTTTTGACAGCAACACTCTTTACCTGGACACAGAAAGAGGAGATGGGTATTGGCAATGGGGCCATTTTGTGGTGGATTTGGAGTCAAAGAAACTGAGGCTCAAATCCTGCCTCTGTCACTGATGACCTCTGTAACCCTGAGCAAGTCACTTAAGGCCTCTGAGCTTCAGTTCCCAGATGGATCAAATGAGAAGTTCCATTACACAGCCTCTGATATCTCTTTCAGTACTAGATCTATATTCCTATGTGAAACAGTAGCAAGTTATTTCTCTCTGGGCCTCAGTTTCCTCATTTGTAAATTGAGTAGGTTGGACAGCTAACCTCTGATATCTCTTGAGGCTCTCTATCTAAGGTGTTGTGCACGAGCTTGGGCAAATCACCTCTGTACCAAGATGGGATTGGGCTAGATGTTCTCAGAGGCCCCTCCCATCTCTAGCTCTAGGGTCCTATGTTCCTGTGGTCCCACTGAAGGCCTTAAAGGAACGACTGGGTAGAGGAAGAACTAAGGCCAAAGATATACACTCTATGTTTGGGAATGTTGGTAGTGCCTGAAAGGAGTAAGATGGCTTTGCTCAGAATGGGGTGTATCAGTTGGAGAGGGATGGAGAACATGATTTAGGTGCAATGAGATGAATGGACAGCCTACGAGACAGAATTTCTGTCTAGCTAGCTGATGATCAGGCTAGCTGATGATCATAAATTGCTGGTCAGTGGTCTCTCCATAACCAAAGACAAAACCATGGAGATCACTGAATTCTTAAATACCTTTGGAAAAAGAGGTATCCCTGAGAGGTTAAAATCAACCCCCAATGGTGAACAGTTAATTAGGAGGTGGGTATATTAATGAGAAGGTGGGCTAAAAGTCTTTAGCTTCTCCTGCTGAAACCATAGCTTGTTCCTGAGACTCAGCCATCTCCAGCAATTTGGACAAAGGAATCAGTCTCTACCCAGACTGCCTTTGTTGGTTGTCTCCTTCATGAGCTAGGTCAACCTAAACCATAATGTCGGAGGGGGTTCAAGGACATTTAAGGTTAATGCTTTATGGCTGGAAATCACCTACATTACATTCTCTTTATACTCTAAACAGAAGTAAGGGCTTCTAGTTTGTTGGGGGCCTGCCCAGGATCAAGGAGCTTGTTGCCTGGGGATTTGAAAATTTCATTTATCAGCAATGTGCTTCAAAGACTGACTGACTTACTGGAGCTGGTCCCTGAACGAGGAAATAGAGAGAAAAAAGCTTGATCCTAATTTCATAATTGGTTATTAATATAATAGAAAAAAATCACCTGTCTCAGCAAGAAGATGAGATTTGGAGATAGAAAAGCCAGATTGGAATCCAAGCTCTGCTACTGAGGACAATGGCTACCATTCCAGTGATCCCTCTTTGGTTTTGCATATTCACAGGGTTAGTGTTTTTGTTTGTTTGTTTGTTTGTTTTTTTACTAGCCCAGCACGAAGCAGTTTGGTGGTGCAGGGGATAGAAAACCAGGTTTAGAGCCAGGAAGACCTGAGTTCAATTGTGACCGTAGTCACTTACTAGCTATGTGATCCTGGGCAAGTCAGTTAACCATTATTTGACACTTCCTCATCTGTAAAATGGGAGCACACTAGAGAAGGAAATAGCAAACCATTCTAATATCATTGCTAAGAAAACCCCATGGATAAAAGTCCATGGCATCCCATAAAGTCAGACATTACTGAGCTACTGAACAAATACAAGCTTTGGTAACTGGGAAATATTTTCCAGAATGCCTGATTTCACACCGGTAATGTCTCATTCAAACTTGATATTTCTTTCATAAATTCCTTCAAAATAAAGATCAGTCCTTTTTTGCACTTATTTCCTCACAATTTCTACCTCCTTTGGTTGGGCACCATGAAGACTGTGTCCACATAACCACAGTGGAGGGTAACATCAGCTCGGTGGTGTCCCCACTGCCATGAAGACTTATCCTGTATCAGATGACTTTTGATGCGATGGAGAATTTAATACACAATTTTGATGCTGGATGATTTACTCTGAATTCATATTGACACTGAAGAAACTCAGTCCTCACTTCATTTCATAAATTGAAGATTTTTATTTACTTCCATTCTACCTGCTTGACCAGGAAGGAGCTGTAACATCGACTAAAATTCAATAAAAGTGTGGTTCAAAATGAGTCAGAGATTTGGACAGGAGACGGCTGACTAAAAGTGTGGTATCTACACTGGCCACAAGACAGCATCTCAGTTGTAAAATATATTCCTTTCTGGCCTAAAACTTTCATCACAATGCAATATTCTGTGGGCCCACGAGATGGCAAAAAACAAAAACAAACAAACAAACAAAAAAAACTTCTAAATTCTGCAATGTCTACTTTGACCACTAGATGTCAGCAAAGACATCTAGATGATATTAATCATACTATATTGTTCTATATATATCGTACTGTACTATAATATTGTTCAATATCTTTTTTGACCAGATGGCGCCAAAATATCGTGAAGTAATTTTTCAGTAGTACCAAATTGCTCAAAAAACATTTATTAAAAGCCTACTGCATGCCACACTCTGTTTTAAGGGCTAGGAGTCATAAGATAAATAGAAACAGTCCCTGCCCTCAGGGAAAAGTACATCCCAATGATGGAGATCAACTCTGTGTGAGAGATACAAAATTCAATAAGTCTGGGCCTTAAAGAAAGTAAGAAGACAAGTCTCACTATTCCTTTCCAGAGGTGAAAGTCCATAGGAGTGGCAGCATGAGTTTATTTTCAGCTGTTTTCAATGTATTGATTCATTTCACTTAATTTTTCTTTAAAATTTTTTTCTTCTGTGAGATGGCTTTCTGTATACTTTTGTTGTTCAATCACTTTTCAGTTGTGTCAGACCCCATTGTGACCCCATTTGGAGTTTTATTGGCAGAGATACTGGAGTGGTTTGCCATTTCCTTATCCAGCTTATTTTACAGATAGGGAAATAAAGGCAAATAAGATTAATTGACTTGCTTAGGGTCACACAGCTAATAAGTATCTGAGGCTGGATTTGAAATCTGGTCTTTCTGAATCTAGATCCAGAGCTCTAACAACTAAGCCACCTAGTTGCCTTCGTGCTGGGCTACAGTAGAGAGCTATACATATGTGAATTATCTATTGGTCAAGGCTCTTAGAGTGAATGGGAAGGGACCACAAGGCTCAGCTCTGATGGGAGCCCTTCCTTTCAGCATCACTGACTAATAACTTCTTTGTCATTTTATCATCCAGGCCCTTGCCCCTCTTGCCTAATAACCTCTTTCAGACTCAGTTTCCTCATCTATAAAATGGGAATGATCTTGGCATTTCCTACACAACAGGGCTTTTGTCAGGAAAGTGCTTTATCCATCTTGGAGTTGTGCCAAAATATGAGTTGTGCTATCATTATTATTATCTCAAAGGATCTCTGTCCTGGGAATAGGAGAGAAAGGAGAGGGAGGCAATTATGAGGAAGCTTTTGCCAGAACCAGAAATGACCAAAAAGTACAGCAAATACCAGGGAACACTAGACACAAAGGGAGACTGAGCCCTGGGAGGAGTAGCCTTCACAAAGATGGAAAAGGAAACCTGAAGTCTGGGCCAGCAAGAGAGGGACAGGTGCAAGTAGGAATGGGAGCAGGAGAGGTGAGAAAGGATTTTCCATATCACTCAAAAGAAGGGAACCAGGGAGCAAGAACTTGGAGAAAAAAGCCTGCCCTGACCAGAGGGGAGACTCTGGTGTTGCCTCAAGTCCTCTGGAGACATGGAGCCTGTAGACATTAAACAAATAATGTCCCTCTAAGAAGAGAAAGGCAGAAAAGAGATCTGGAAATTAGGAGATCATGAAGATGTTACAAAAAGGGCTTCATGGGAACAATGTCTGGGACTGAGCACCAGGTCACCTATGGAGAAGGGATTGAGCAAAGGCACCAGTGTACTTGCTTTGGAAAGAGAGGGTGTCAACTTTCTAGGAGAGGAGTAAAGAGATGGAGAAGCCCCTCCACACAACTCCAAAGGGCCAAAGCAGACAGCTCAAAGAAGCTTCGAGTCTTAGACTTGGAAAGGACTGAGAATCAGCCTCTCATTTCCTACCTGAGACACAATGAATCCTCTGTATAATACCCTTGAGAGGAGGCCATCAAATCTCTGCTTGGAATCCTTCTGTGAGGGACCTCACCACCTCCCAGCCTAGGTCATCCTGCCTTGGAAAGTTCAGTTTTGTATTATGTCAAGACAAACCTGCATCTTTGAGATCAATCTATTAATCAACCACATAAATATTTATCAAGCACCTACTATGTGCTAGGAGCTTTATCTTTCCCCTTGATTCTAGTTCTCCATTGCCACAAAGGAGTTTAGCCACAAAAGAGAGGTGATATATGGGATGATAATTAGAGGGGATGGTTGGAGCCAGTGAGAGAAACTTTGAAGTATGTGGGAGACTTAGACATATTTGTCGGCAGGGGGAAGCTATATACTATATATACTAGCTATATATATTATAGTAAATGGCCTTTTCAAGGAGTTTAACCACAAAAGGGAGGTGATACAAGGGATGATAATTAAAAGGTATGGATGGATCCGGGGAGAGAATTTTTGGAGGATGGGGGAGACATACATATGTTTGTGGGGGGAAGGGAGCGGTCAGTACACAGGAAGACACTGAAGTGAGAGAATGAGTATGACAGAGGGAGCAGTCTACCGGAAGACATGACTGGAAGAGGACCACTTGTGCAGAGAGAGAGAGATTTGTCTCAATAAGGAGTAAGCACACCTCTACGTGTGAGAGAGGGCTGGAGGGGGGGACAGTGGCAGAAGGCATCTGAGTGGTGTGAGAGGAAGAGGAGGGGAGAAGAAGGAGCTCTTGGGGAATGACCTTAGTAGTTTCAGTTAGATATGAGGCAGGTTCCCAGCTGCGAGAGTGGGTGGATGTGAGAAGGAGCCATGGGAGGTTTAAGGAAGGATGAAAATTTTCTCAAGAGTCATTGGGGTAAGTGGGATAGTAATTTAATTAGAGAAGTCTAAAAAAGATTGCCTTGAGGGTGCAGAATTAGTTTTGTCATCTTTGGGGAAAACCTATCACTGTATTAGTAGGGAAGCAAGAGTCATGGATCAAACCCTGGTTGAGGAGAAATACTGGTAGACATTAGTCCTATCGTACAGGACTTGTAATTGAAATTTAAAAATGCCTCGGTGAATTTGGCACCAGCCCTTTACCAATTCACTGTCAATGGTTTTCAGACTGGGAAAAAGTGAAATGTCTTCTTGGGCCATGCCTTTCCTTGTTCTCTCAACACAGCAAGGTAGCTGTAGGAAGAATTGAGGTTTTCTGGGAAGTGATCTCCCTGGGCCCAGGTTTTGTAGAACATCTGCCTTTTTCCTTTGATGATGATACAGGATCCATTGTTGTCTGTGGTGATGACAGATGACCAGTGTGTGTCTGGGTGCATCTGACCATGGTACACGTAATGTTTTTGAAGAACTTCAGGGTGATTGTCCTTGATTAGGTCATTTTTCAGTTGTGTTTGACTCTTTGTCACCCCATTTGGGGTTTTGGGGTTTTTTTTTTTGGTAAAGATACTGCAGTGGTTTGCCATGTGCTTCTCTTGCTCATTTGACAGATGAGGAACTGAGGCAAAGAAAGTTAACTGACTTGCCCAGGGTCATACAGCTAATAAGTATCTGCAACCAGATTTGAACTCAGGAAGATGCATCTTGCTGACTCCAGGCCTCGTGCTCTATCCACTGTGTCACCCAGCTGCCCTGGTTCTGCTACCATGTTACCATGGGCTGCCTTTGATGCATATTTGACTATTAATAGATCAGATGGTTTATTGAAAGGATATCTGGGAGAGCTGTCCAGAGTCTTTGGTGCTGAAGTGATGGTTTTATATATATGTTCATGTCTCATCTAACCTAAGCTGTTGTGTAAATCCTTGAAAACTTATTTTGGCAAAAGGTCAAACTGGGATAAGGACTTCTCACATTAGAGAGAGTATAAGATGAGACAAGAATTCCACCAAAGAATTGAATTCAGGACAGAAAGTGGATGTTGAATATTCATGAGATGAAATTGGATAGGTTTTAGAAATGACTTTTCTTTTGACATTTAAAAAAGAAACCTCTGACCTCACCAGCCTGCCCTCAGGAACCTGGGACCTGGCTCAGCCCCAGGCCCTCCTCCAAGAGGAAGATGCACTGTGGACCCCCTTCCCTCCCCAGGCTGGGTGATGGGAGTTGAGAGAAATGACTGGGAGGGGGGCTCCCCCTGCTCTTGGTCTGTCATCCTGGAGCCACCCCCCACAAACACACACACTCTTCGCCCTCCTCCCTCTGCTCTGGGTGGAGACTGGTCCTGCCCCTACTGTGACGTCACCTTACCCGGCCTTCCCACCCTATAGAAAGATCCGTCCTTTTTGGAGGAGGAGGAGGGAGAGAGGGGAAGGAGGAGGTGCATCTGGAGGTGGGGGGGGCACCGTGAGCAGCTGGAGATCTACCTGCTCCCAACCCCATCCCCTTCCTGTGCCTCACCACACTCCAGCCTGATGGATCCCAGAAATTCCTGCACTTTCTTTTGTAGGGTTGTATGAGGTAAGCCACCCCCCCCCACCCTTTCCCATCCGACCTTATATTCTCTTCTGTCCCTTCTTCTATCTTCTCCCAAATCTCCCCCCACCCCAAATTGGCTTGTCTTAGTGCCAAGGGCCCTGTGTGTGGGCATGGGGTGAGCGTGGGAGTATTAATGCCTTTGTTTATGCACATGTTATGTGTGCGCGTAGGGACATGTGTGTCTGTGTAGGTGTGTATGCGTGTATGTGTGCGTACCTGTGTGTGCCTACTCCTTTTCTGGAATTTGGGGGCTTGTGTGGTCGTGGGGTAGGGTGCTGTGCTGTGGAGGCCAGCAGGGAGAAGCCTTTGAGGACACTCCCTCCCTTCCCTCCTCAGGTGGACGTTTCCATCCTTTCTTCCTCTCTTCCTTGGACTCACCTGTCTGGTGTGGCCCATTCTTGGCTTAACCTGGGGGTTGAGGAGAGAGGAGATTAGGAACTCTTCCCCTCCCCTTCTTCATATCATCTCTTTTGCTTGGGGTCCTTTGATTAAATCTTATTTTTGTTTTTGTTCTGGTTCTCTCTCACTTGGTGAGAGAGACATTTTTGTACCTTGTTGTGGAACAGAAAGAGGGGCCTGTCCCTGAATTTGCAGATCCCTATGGTTTACAGATTGAAAGAAAAGTGGTTTTAATGTGTACTTCTCTCATTGTGAGGGATTTGGAGCATTGTGTCTTAAGGCTATTGGGAGCTTGGATTTCTTCATTTGACAACTTCCTGTTCTTTTGACATATTGGAGAGTGGCTCTTAATGTTAAGACATTGGAATCTGGAGAGAGGATTCTGGGACGGTGGTGGGACAGGTCAGAAAATTCCCAGCTCTCTAGATTTCCCCCCACAAAAGAGTTCAAATAGCAGCTTAGAGCGAACAAAGCATGGCTAAAGATAAATAGCAACAGGGACACAACTGGGCCTTTCGGGGACAATTTGAAAAGATCCCAAGAAAAATGCCTGGACCTGCTTTGGTCCCTGTGAAGAGTAAACACTTCCGGGCTAGGTTCACTTTAACAAGCAGCAGGCCCCGGGGTTGGTTGGTTTGAGAGGCCGCTTTGGCCCTCACCATCCGAACTCACCCCGGGATAATGAGGAGGGTTGGGTGCCTGAGCCCTGGAAGATAGTGGGAACCTCTCCCAACAGGGGATGCCAGACCCCACTGTGCTGACAGGGGCAGGGTGAGAAGGAACCAGAGCACACCGGCCCAGGGAGTGCAGAAGCAGCGGGGCGGAAAGCCCCTGGCTGTGGGCACTCGTAGGAGGCTGGAGGTCTGGCTCTGGTTCAGGCCTGAGGGGAGAACTGAAGATGGGGGCAAAGGGCACCATTTCCCATCCCCCAGGGCTAGACGAGACTACAAATAATGAGGACATTACCACAAAAAACGCGCAGGCAAAGGAGAAAGAATTGAACCATAGAAAGCTATTATGGGCATAGAGATGATCAGAGTTCATCTTCGGAGGAGGATAGTGAAGTAGAGAAACGCCCAAAGGGGAATGTCGGATTTCTTGGTCACTGGCCCAAAAAGAATTTGTAGAAGATCTTTAAAAAGATTATAAAAATCAAATGACAAAGATGGAGGAAAACCTAAAAAAAAATAATGATAAGAATAAGAATAAGAATAAGCTGAGAAAAACAAGAAGGTTATGAAAGGAAAGTCAACCAATTAGAACAGGAGATCCAGAATCTTAAGGAAGAAAATGACACCTTGAAAATTAGAATTGGGCAAAGTGAAGCCGGTGAAATTATAAGAGATCAAGAAATGATTAACTGAAATATGAAGAACAAAAAATAGAAGAGAAAGTGAAACCTCTCATAAGAAAAACAATAGATTTGGAGAAGTGATCAAGAAGAGAAAATATAAAAATAATTGGACTAACTGAAAGTTCTGATAAAAAAGAATCTTGACACAATAATACTAGAAATAATTAAAGAAAATTGTCCTGAAGCATTAGAACAAGGGGAGAAAGTAGAGATAGAAAAAATGCACTGATCACCACTTAAAACAGATCCTTTGAGGAAAACTCATGGGATTATCATGGTCAAATTAAAAGCATCAAGATTAAAACAATTTAAATGTGGTGGTGCCACAATTAGACTTACATAAAACCTAGCAGCAGAGCCATTAAAAGACTGCAGATCTTAGAACACAACATATCAAGGAGCAAAAGAACTGGGGCTTCGGCCAAAAATATCATACCCTGCAAAGTTAAGTATTATCCTGAATGAAAAAAATGGGCATTTAATAAACTCTCAGATTCTCAAGACTTTCTTTTAAAAAATGCTGAACTTGATAGAAGATACAAGTACCAAGAGATATATAAGGTACATATACCAAAGACTGATTATAAGGGATTCATAAGGACAGATTGTTTACTTTATATAAATATATATATATATATATATATATATACATATACATATATATATAATATAAAATGAATGTCTAAGACTCTTATCAGTAATTGGATAGCCCATAAGAAAGATTGAGGTAAACCTGAATATGATATGAAGTTAAAAAGTAAAACCATTTAGGAACATCTAGAAAGAGTAATTATTTTATACAAATGAGGTGCAATAGGAAGAATTGATACAGAGGAATTAGACAGGGGAGAAGGGCTGGTAGTTCTGGTAATCTACTTTCATGTGGAATGGGTTTAAGAAGGAACTATACATATATATTTAGAAGAACATAAAAGTCTTCTAAATTCAGAAGAAATAAAATGGTAGGGGCATAGGGAGGGGGGAGAGGACAAGGGAGGGATCTTTAGAGGGGAGGGGAAAGGAATAGGTCAAAAGGGGGTATAGAAGGGTCTTTAGATTTATGGGAATGGGAGGATAGGGGAGGGATCCTTGGAGGGGGATGGGCAAGCAATAGAAGGGCAAGGTAGTGGGTAGAAGTAAAGTAGGGGAGGCAGGAGGGATAAGAAACAAGAGATGTGCACAAACATAACAACAAAGATCAGGAGGAGAGTGTATTAGGGAAAGTATATGTCTCTATGTATGTGTATGTATATATCTATACCTATAAAGAAATATATCTAAACTTTATCGTAGCCTTCTGGAGATGGGGTGGGGGAGGTAAAAAAGTGCACAGCTGTCTGATTAAGGAGGTTCAGGATTCGCGTGAATGGAACACTCGGCATTTCAAAAGATCCAATATAGTTTATTTAGAATATAGATAAGTGGGAAGAAAGCCAGAGATAACGGAGTAAAGGCTTAGGAATAGTAAAATAACAGCAACTATGGTTTCACCAATGCGGGGAAACACCAACACCTGACCACCCATCAGGGTCCCACTCGGGATAGGTAGGGCTCCAACTGCTTAGTGGAATATATACATATACATATTTACAATCATCATTGATGCGGGGAAGCACCAACACCTGACCACACAAGCTAGGGAATCCTGGGTACAGCCGTCAGGGTTCCACTTGGGAGGGTCCCAGGCAGGATGTCTCCTACGCGAGTGAGATTCCAATTTGGGGTCTGAATCTTGCAGTTTAAGTAGTGCTGAGAACAAAGAAGGCATGCTGCCAGGTGTTTTTTAGCAAGCATCATATCTTGTGTGAGGCCGGGGAGGGAGGCCAACCCCTCCAAGACCCCCCCAAGAACAATGTTTCCTTGGAATGGCTAGTTCCAGGCGTTGGGCCGTTAACCATACCTCTTCTCAAGGTCCTGGCCAGGGTCTCAGGAGAAGCGCAGCCCTCCTGTTCCCAGATTTTTGTTCCAAAACAACTCAGGGTAGTAGAAAGGTCCTATTGAGTTGGGGCCTTAGTTTGTATAATCTTATTCCTTACAGAGGCGCTTACCTTGCCCCTTCAACAGCAGAGAACAAAAGAAAACTCACAAGGAAGCAAAGAAAAGATGGACAATTCTCAACACACAAGGAGTATTATTTATCATACAGGCGTTCTTGAAATGAAAATGTATTGTTACATGTTTTGAATCCTCTCTTATGTTCTGCTTTGCACACAACATGCTTTTTCCTTTCCGATTTTGTATTACAGTTCCAATATTTAAGTTTATGATAAGTTTTTCTTTCTTTTCTCTATTCTGTATTTGTGTTCTGGTGTTTGAGTCTAAAATAAAATTTTGAATGCAAAAAAAGGGAATTGGAATCATTTCCTTCTACATCTTGCATATGTAGCAGTCCTTAGAGAACTTTACTGCAAAGATGTTTTCCCTCAGGGCGGCTAGGTAGGGCAGTGAATAGGGCACCGGCCCTGCAGTCAGGAGGACATGAGTTCAAATCCCACCTCAGATGCGATCATTTGATCCTTCAAGAAGTCCATGAATTAACAAAGGGAAATGGGCATTTTCCCGACTTTGAGCATTTTCACTTGTTGCCCTCCATACGTGGAAAGCTTTCACTCTTCATCTCCCCTTCTTGGCTTCCCTGGCATTCTTCACATCCCAGAACAAATCCCATCTTCTTCAGGAAGCCTTCCTTGGTTTCCCCCTCCCCAATTCTAGCCTCTTCCCATTGCCTATTACTTCCACTTCATCCTGTGCATAGCATAGTTCTCCATAGTTGTGTCCATGTTATCTTCCCCATTACACTTAGCTCCTTCAGCACAGAGAAAGGCTTTTGCCTTTCTTTGTAGTCACAGCATTTACCTAGCTTAGTTTCTGGCATACAGTAGGTGCTTAACAGTTGTTTATGGACAGATTATTCTGGATCTGATTCTCATTAATGGGGAGGAACTGGTTTTTGGAATAGAAATGATGGGAATGCTGGGAGAATGTGATCACTTAGTTCTAGAGTCTGTGATAAAAGAGAGGTATTCTGGGTGTAGCCTGTCAAGCCAACAAACCCAGTAATTTGGTGTTCCATAAGTCTAAAGAGCATAACTACTGGGGTAAGGAGTTACTTTTTGAAAAAACATTTTGAGAACCCTGAAATGGTATGATAGAAATTAGGCATAGATCAGCGTCTCACAACACAAACCAAGAGAAGTTCCAAATGAATACATGAATTAGACAAAAAATAGACATAAACAAATTACAGAATTGAGCAATTACCTTTTTCTTCTGTAGATAGAGGAAAACTTCAGGAACAAAGAAGAGAGAGAGAGGTTCCCAGGAAGTAAAACTGATCATTTTAATTACATGGAATTCAAACGATTTTGTATAAAGTAAACCACTGAAGGTAAAATTAGTAAGAAAAAGCAGGCAAACGGGAAAATTTTTTTGCAGAAAGTTTCTCTAATATGGAAAGTATATAGAAAACTGATTCTTATTTATAATCATAAGGGAAATTTCTCAACTGATAAATGTTTAAAGGATATGACCAGGCAGTTTTCAGAGGAAGAAATGTAAGGAATGCATAATTATATGGAACAGTACTCAAATTTAGTAATAATTAGGAAAATGAAAATTAAAGCAACTCTTGGGTTCTAGTTCATAGCCATGAATAATAAGGTATTGCTACTGAAGATTGCTAAGAAAATAGTTAGCTAAGAGAACAACTAATTGCACTTTATGAATTGATTGGTACAGAAGACAATAAAAAAGGAGACCAATAGTTGTTTGTCATGCATATAATGTGTCATGCATATAAAAATATTGACAGCTTTTTTGTAGGAGCAATGGTAGTAATATTAGTAGTAATTGTAGTTGTTGTTGTAGTAATAAAGTAGAGACTTAAGTTGGCAGAATGCCTAAACAAATTACATTATATAAGTATAACATAATGGACTATTATTGCATCATAACAAATACCTAAATGAAGACTTTCCGAGAAACCTGGGAAAGCAAGTACCAAACATAAAAGTCTGTCATGTGAATAAAGCATTAGAGGTCAGAATCATGAGCAATAGATGGATGTTATAAAGAGACCAATTTAGGCATGATGTCAGAAAAATCTTCAGAAAAATGAGAATTCTCCCAAAGTACAATGGGGTGCTTTGAAGAAGTTGTGGGTTCCCCAAACTAGGAAGTATTCAAGGAAAGGCTGGATGACCATTTGTCTGGAATGTTACTCTGGGAATGCCCTTCATGTATAGATTGGAAGAGATGGCTGCTGTGGTTCCTCTAAATGTCAAGTTTTATGCAAATTGTGTGAACCAAGTCTGACAAGGAAATCTAAGGACAACATAGGGTTTTGAAAAGCTCTTTACTGGGGCTGGAGCAGACCTTAGAGCAGAGCTGAGATCTTCTTGGACATGTCTGAGAATATTTGTGCAGCACTGGCACACTTTAGGCTAATTCAGCAATCCCTTAGTTCAGTGATAGCAGCAAGAGGAGGATGAGCACCTGCCACCTCTAAACTTTCCCTCAAGGTGCTTCACTGCCTTAGTTAGGCTGACTTGCCTGCCCGGAGGGGAGCAGGTAGTGGGAATGGTTGACTGGCCCCTTGTTACAGGAAGAGCTTCCCCTCGTGATGACTGTGGGTTCTGAGACTGAAGCAGGATCAGTGTTTTGAGAGAGACCCATGTATGGGCCCTTGGGCTCCAGGTGCTGAGCTGTTTCCATCATAGTCTCATGGGTAGTGGTGGTTGAGATGGTGGTAGTGGGATTTGCCTTTACAACCGACCTCCTGGCTTTTCCTCAGTGGAACTTTCTGCTTCAGGAAAGAATACATGAGAGGGTTGCAGAATTGAAAATATCCTCATTTTCAAAAAGAGGTAGGGAATGGAATCTGCAAATTATAAATCAATGAATTTCAGGTTTAATTACTGGGAATTATTCTAGAATGTATTTGTTGGGAGAGTGGGTTTTTCAGTGGCCAAAATATACCACCAAAGCAGCTGGGCTTCTGACAGATATGTATAAGGACAGCAATGGGGGTGAGGTGGAGGGAGAACACTGACCTTGCCTGCTCAGACTATGTGTTATGGCTCAAATTCATTATCAACTAATCCAGACTCTTGTAAGTTTGTCAGGCTGTCTAAACTCAAAGTTAGACAAAAAAGCTTTACCTGGAATCCAAACAACAGGGTAGATATGGAGATACCAATGCTACTTTGGGGCACTTTGCCTATATTTCTTCTGGGAAGGGGAGATGTAGTGGCTATGACTTGACTGTCAGCCTTCCCTTAGCATGGAGAGGTTCTAGCCACCACACCCTAGGCCAAGATGGTATAGCAGGCTGTGAAGAAATGGATAAAGACAAGATAGGAGCAAAGGGGGACAGTGCCACTCACAGAAAAAAAAAAACTGTGTGGTAAGTCCAGTGGAGCAATGTCCCAAGGGGCTGGTGAAGTGAGAGCAGGTTGGCACCATCACCAGAAACATCAGTGGAGGTCTGAATTGCCCCTCCACTCCTGTACCCTTCTGTGGGCTCTTCTTCTGTGATTACTAGGGATTCTCCTTCCCCACCCTTACCCCCGCAATGGGGATCTATGTAGGGGAGAGTGTGCTCTGTGCATATCATGGGGGAATGGTCTATTGCAGACTTTACTATTTCATTACTTCTAGGAAAGGGAATGGGGAAAAGAAGAAAATCAGTCTGACTTCATGGAAAATAGGCCAAGCCAGACTAACCCATTTCCGTTTCTGACAGAGCTGCTAAAATGGTCATCCAGGAGAACACTGTAGCACTAGTTTATCCAGACTTCTGCAAAATATTTGATAAATGAGGTAGTCCTCTGTTTGTAGAAATGGTGTGGAGATGTGGGCCAGGTGACAGTGAACTTAGACACGCAATTGCTTAAATGACTGGAGCAGAAGGTTTCCATGTCAACTGGGAAGGGGGTCTCTAGTAGAGAGCCTGAAAGGTTTGTCTTTGGCCCTTTGCTGCTTAACGTTAAGCTCAGTGTGAGGCAGAAGTGTGATATCACAACAAAAACCTGCAAATGGAATCCTGTAAGCCTGACTTCTAAGAAGGACGTAATAGGGCATCCATGTTGTACACAAGGACTTTGCTGTCCCTCTTCAGCTGCTAGTGCCTTTTCCCTGAAATTACTTTGTTTTTACTTTCTGTATAATTTGTATGTGGAAAATTAATATGTTTGGTACACACACAGTCACAAAGATACAGAAACAGAACCACACTCTGTCTCAAACACACACAATATATATGTAATATGTGTGTATGTGTATAGAAATTGCCTTCCAAGATAGAAGAAATGCTCCTTAAAGGAAGAGATTGGTTGGTTTTTAATATCCCTAGTGCCTAGGAGAGTGTCTAGTACAAAGCAGGGGCTTAATAAATGCCTGCTGCTTAATTCTGTGACATTAAGCGGCAGTGAAGAACACTGAAGGTTCATCAAATAATATCACAGACATGAGTATCTCCTTTTGCTTATGTTTGGGCTTGGCAGGGATAATGTTACAACTGGCTATAGAACTTGGCTGTGATATTCAGGGGCATTTGCCATACCTGGGTGGTAGAGGGACACCTAATTATCTTTAGGTCACAGATCTAATACCCAACAGTCTCTCTTTTTCTCTCCTGTCCCTCTCAAGCCACTCTCTCCTCTCAATCATGGTCTCAAATGTATTACTCTGATTCCCAAGGTCCCTGGTCTCTGCTACATTCACCTGCTTCTCTGGTTCTATACTCTCTTGCAAACAGGCACCTGGATTGTATCTCATTGCAACCCGGGACTCTCCTATGCTACTGTGTGCACAGCAGCCAGGCCATCCCCTAAAGGTAGTCATTTACATCCAAGCCTTGAGGCATTTCCTCAATCCAGCTCCACTGCCTCCCTGGAAGCAACTGCTTCCCCTAGCAGTTCCTGCACAGGACTGGAGATATGGAGGAAATCTTCCTATTCATTCTAAATGCTCACCAAATGTTCCCCTTCCAGTAAATTTGTGCTGGGTCACCAGAGCTCAGCTGCATGGAGCTGTCCACTGCAAAGTGATGATCTGGCTTGAGGTTCCCATCCTCCCAATTCCTCTTATCCAGCTTACTGAAAATATCCCCCTGATGTGGTTTGAGACGTTCAGGGACCCCTCAAGGACAAAAGGGCAGGAAAGGGTCATCTGAAATGAATCCATGGAGGCAAGCATTCTTTTTTTTAATTTTAAATTGATTTGTTTATTTACTTTTAGTTTACAAGATTCAGTTCCACAATCCCTTGGGTTTCAAATTTTTTTAGTGACAGAATTCTTGGAGGAGCTTAGAAAAGTTACTTCTTCCTTTCTGCCATCTTAGTGCTGCCCCTGAACCTCTTCTTAATGGAGGGGATATCCCAGGTAGAACCCTTAGTAGAACCCTTATGGGGTAACAAAATCTGGAGGGAGCTCCTGGCTAAGACTGTCAGCAATTCTTTGTATTTTGGTAAGAAACCTTTCTCCCTCCTAGAGGAAGTCTGTCTGAGTGAAACAAACGTGTCAAGTTTCTTCTGAACATGCTTAGAGAGCTTTTCTATGGGGAAGCTTTCCTTGGCTCTATGTGGCCATAACCACAGGAGCCCCAATATCACCTCAGCTACAACTCTTCCTGCAACCCTCAGATTCATCTACCCATCCCTTAGAACCCTGTGCCAGCCAAACGGGGGGGGGGGGAGCTTTCCTGCTTCCCAACCCCTGTCCCAGAAGTGGGTGACCCCTGGTCACCTTGAAGTAGCCACCCCCTTAGATAGGGCTGAGTGTAGAAAGGCCCTCTCCTATTTCTGCAAAAATGGACAACAGACTTGGAAAAGTATCCTAACAAAAATCTACCTAATAAAGAAACACAGAGATCAACACTTCTCATTAATAGCACATATTCATCAAGTTTAAAGCAGACAGAAATACTTGTGGAACACAGAGATGTAACACTTCCCTTAGCAATAGTAAAAGTTAGTTTAAAAATGAAATACATAGTCACCCCTGGATGTGTCCAGTGAATCTGAAAGTGGTCATTCTCTGGGGGAAGCCTGTAAAATAGCAAAGATCCAAGAGTGGAGTCCAGATGTGCCCCATAGGTGACATTCCACAGGAATTCATCAACAATGAGTGTAGAGAGATCCACGGATGACTTGCTAATCATATGGGTTTGGTTATAGAATTGGAGGGGGTTTCTGATGGCAATCCCACATCAGGTCATTGTCAGCAGAAATCATAGATTGTGATTCAGGAGCCCAGATTTAGCAATCAGCACAGACTATGGAAGCAAATGGTAGAAAGTGAGCAACTCTTCACTGCACATTATAAAACATTAGTGCCTAATGAATACCTGGTGGCTAGAATTATCCATCAGAATATGGATGTTCACTTTCATAAGTGAACAGATGACAAATGTTCTGGTTATAAATGGAGACCTCAGGATATCCTAGGGAGTTCAAAAATAAATCATACTAGAACTGGAACATTGTCATGGAACAAAACTATAGTCCCCATCTCCTAGTCACAACATTGATCCATAAACATTCAATAATGATGTTTTTAATAGCATAGCAAGTATTCCTAATCTCTAAACTGTCTGGATGAAAAACTTGCAACATATAGAGACCAAGGGTAGACCTGGAAACCATGTGGAAACAGGGTGAGGAACATGGGACCCCCACCGTCTTGTCTCCTCCCAGAATTGTCCTAAAGATGTATCCATGGAGCCTGCAGGAGATTAGTCCATATCCCAATACTTTGACTGAGTTACAAAAGACAGTGATTCTGTGTGATGATCTGAAGACCATTCAATAGAAAAGAATCAATGGCATGATATGTAAACTCCATTAAAAAGACTGAAAGATGAATAATGATGATAATAATAATAAACTCTTCTCTAGCACCTCTGGCTGTAAAAAGCTCTTTGTAAACATCTCATTTGAACCTTAAAACCACAGTGTAATTTACTTGGCACAGGTATTACTATTACTCCCATTTTACAGATATGAAAATGAGCTTTAGAGAGTTTAAGTGGCTTGCCTATGGTCACACAATGAGTAAGGCAGAACTTCAGCCTAGTTCTGTGACTGCCATTCCAGGTGTCTCTCCACTGTGGCAATTCACTAGTGGCAGGGCAGCTGGTGTGGGAGAGAACAAAGCCCCAGATCTGAAACAGAGTTAGAAAGAAATTTAGAAAGTCTCCTTCCAGAGGCCCCTGAGGTAGAAAGGAGAGTGTGGTTCCCCTCTTGTCCAGTCTCTGGAAGGTTTAATTACAAAGGATTTAGACCAGGGTAAACATAAAGAGAAGGGGAAGAGGCGCTGCCTCCCTTGGTGCCCACCCCCCTCCACCCCCGCACCTCCATCTCTCCCCACCCAGGCTGATCTTTGTCTCCTCCTGCCTGAAGAAAGGAAGCTGAGCTCCCCCGCCTCCTCTGCTCTGAGGGTTGTGAGGAAGCCAAGCCCCATTCAAGGGTTGGTGGTATGCAGAGGCTGCACCTACTATTCTCTTCCTTCCCTTTTGTGGAGCCCAGGACAGCCCTCCCTCCACCACCCCCTTCTCCTCTTTGTCTTCTCAATTCCAGTTTCCATAAAGGGGCCGACCCTCAACAACCCCAAGCTGAGCTCAGCTGTTGGTCCTCCACTCCCAGCCGCAGCATCCTGCCCTCAGGAACCTGGAAGCCTGGTCATTCCCAGACCCACCTCCAGGTGGAAGATGCGCCTGCGGCCCCCTCCCCTAGCCAGTTTGGGTGATGGGGGCTGAGAGAAACGACTGGAGGGGGGGGGGCTCCCCATTGCTCTGGGTCTGATGTTAGAGCGCCCTCTCCCCTGCCTCCTCCCTTCCCCCTCACCTCTGGGAGACGAGCCCCTCCCTGCATTGACATCACAGTGCCCGCCCCTTCCCACCCTATATAAAGTGTAGGTCTTCTTTGTCTGGAGGAGGGCGCCAGTGGGGCCAGCTGGAGCTGTCTTCGTACTCCTCACCCTCTTCCCTTCCCCTTCGCGTCCACACCCCACCCCTCCATTCCGTTATCCCCTACTTCCAGATTGACCGATCTTGAGGGTCCTGATAGTGTCTAAGTGAGTGTGAAAGAGGTAAGCGTCCGCTTCCCTGCTCCTGCCTCAGCCTCTCCCTTTCTTCTTATCTTCTCTTCCTTCCCCCACCCTCGCCCCACCACCTTTTCATGAAGCCGATCCCCCATTCCCCAAATGGCTTCGCTTAGTGCCCGGGAGGATGTGTATAACCGTAGGTGGAAGGGCCTGGGTCTATCAATATCTTTGTTTAGGCGTGTCTTGTGTCTATAGGTAGGATCCTCTCCCCCACCCCCACCCCCCGTTTGTTTGTTGGTGTTGGTGTGTACATATATATGGTTGTGTGTGTTCCAGGGCGAACCTGTGTATTCCTTCTCCTCCAGGGCTGCTGCCGCCTGGGGTTTCCTAACTGCCCAGACCTTTGTCTGGAGGTTTGGGGTTTGGGGGGTAGTGGGGTGGAGTGCGGTGGAGGGCAGCAGGGAGAAACCTTTGGGGACACTCCCTCCTCTCTGGTGGACGTTTCCATCCTTTCTTCCTCCCTCACTCCCATTCTTGGCTTTGCCTTGGGGCTAGGAGAATACTTAGCCGGGCCCCTCCCCTAGACAGTTTGGGTGATGAGGGCTGAGAGAAACGACTGGGGGGGGGCTCCCCATTGCTCTGCGTCTGCTGTTAGAGACCCCCTCCCCTGTCTCCTCCCTTCTTCTTCATCTCTGGGAGGAGACGAGCCCCTCCCTGCAGTGACATCACAGTGCCCGCCCCTTCCCACCCTATATAATGCGTAAGTCTTCTATGTCTGGAGGAGGGCGCCAGTGGGGGAGCAGGGCATATCTTCGTGTCCCTCACCCTCTTCCCTTCCCCTTCCCGTCCATATCCCACCCCTCCACTCCGTTACCTCCATCTTCGAGAGTGACCGATCCTGAGGGTCCTGATAGTGTCTAACTGTGAAAGAGGTAAGAGCCCCCTCCCTGCTCCTGCCTCAGCCTCTCCCTTTCTTCTTATCTTCTCTTCCTTCCCCCACCCTCGCCCCACCACCTTTTCATCAAGCCGATCCCCCATTACCCAAGTGGCTTCGCTTAGTGTCCGGGAGGATGTGTGTAACCGTAGGTGGAAGGGCCTGGGTGTATCAGTATCTTTGTTTAGACGTGTCTTGTGTCTGTAGGTAGAATCCTCGCCGCTGACTCCCCGACCTCCCTCCGCCGTGTGTTTGTTGGTGTTGATGTCTGCGCATGTATGGGTATGTGTGTTCCCGGGCGGGCATGTGTGTTCCGGGGCGAACCTGTGTGTTTCTTCTCTTCCAGGGCTGCTGCCGCCTAGGGTTTCCTCACTGCCCAGACCTTTGTCTGGAGGTTTGGGGCTTGGAGGGTAGTGGGACAGAGTGAGGTGGAGGCCAGCAGGGAGAAACCTTTGGGGACACTCCCTCCTCTCCTCTGGTGGACGTTTCCATCCTTTCTTCCTCCCTCCCTCGCATTCTTGGCTTTGCCTTGAGGCTAGGAACGGAGGAGAATACTTAGCCGGGCCCCTCCCCTAGCCAGTTTGGGTGATGGAGGCTGAGAGAAACGACTGGGGGGAGGGCTCCCCACTGCTCTGGGCCTGACGTCAGAGACCCCCCTCTCTTCCGCCTCATCTCTGGGAGACTAGCCCCTCCCTGCAGTAACATCATAGGGCCCTCCCCCCTCCCACCCTATATAAAGCCTAAGTCTTCTTTGTCTGAAGAAAGATCCGAGTGGGGCATATGGGGGAGGTCTGTGTGCAGCTCACGCACCTCCCTTTGCCTCCATACTCCTCCCCTCTATTACCCCCATCTTCCAGACTTACAGATCCTGAGGGTCTTGCTAGTGTCTAAGTGACTGTGAGTGAGGTAAGTGCCCCCTCTCAGGTCCTGCCTCAACCTCTCCCTTCTTTCTCCTTATCTTCTCTCCTCCACCCAAAGCTTTTCTTGAAGCCAGGCCTCCCCCTCGACAATTGGCTTCTGTTAGTGCTCAAGGGCATACGTGTAAGGGTGGGCAGAAGGGCCTGAGAGTGTGGGTACTTTGTTTTTGCATTGTGTTTCTATGTACGATGACCTCTGTGTG
>CM053582.1:3651811-3672359 GCA_028627135.1 Pseudochirops cupreus
TTATTATTATCATCATTATTCATCTTTCAGTCTTTTTAATGGAGTTTACATATCATGCCATTGATTCTTTTCTATTGAATGGTCTTCAGATCATCACACAGAATCACTGTCTTTTGTAACTCAAAGTATTGGGATATGGACTAATCTCCTGCAGGCCCCATGGGTACATCTTTAGGACAATTCTGGGAGGAGACAAGACTGTGGGGATCCCATGTTCCTCACCCTGTTTCCACATGGTTTCCAGGTCTACCCTTGGTCTCTATATGTTGCAAGTTTTTCATCCAGACAGTTTAGAGATTAGAAATACTTGCTATGCTATTAAAAACATCATTATTGAATGTTTATGGATCAATGTTGTGACTAGGAGATGGGGACTATAGTTTTGTTCCATGACGATGTTCCTGTTCCAGTATGATTTATTTTTGAACTCCCTAGGATATCCTGAGGTCTCCATTTATAACCAGAACATTTGTCATCTGTTCACTTTTGAAAGTGAACATCCATATTCTGATGGATAATTCTGGCCACCAGGTATTCATTAGGCACTAATGTTTTATAATGTGCAGTGAATAGTTCTCACTTTCTACCATTTGCTTCCATAGTCTGTGCTGATTGCTAAATCTGGGCTCCTGAATCACAATCTATGATTTCTGCTGACAATGACCTGATGTGGGATTGCCATCAGAAACCCCCTCCAATTCTATAACCAAACCCATATGATTAGCAAGTCATCCGTGGATCTCTCTACGCTCATTGTTGGTGAATTCCTGTGGAATGTCACCTATGGGGCACATCTGGACTCCACTCTTGGATCTTTGCTATTTTACAGGCTTCCCCCAGAGAATGACCACTTTCAGATTCACTGGACACATCCAGGGGTGACTGTGTATTTCATTTTTAAACTAACTTTTACTATTGCTAAGTGAAGTGTTACATCTCTGTGTTCCACAAGTATTTCTGTCTGTTTTAAACTTGATGAACATGTGCTATTAATTACAAATGTTGATCTCTGTGTTTCTTTATTAGGTAGATTTTTGTTAGGATACTTTTCTAAGTCTGTTGTCCATTTTTGCAGAAATAGGAGAGGGCCTTTCTACACTCAGCCCTATCTAAGGGGGTGGCTACTTTAAGGTGACCAGGGGTCACCCACTTCTGGGACAGGGGTTGGGAAGCAGGAAAGCTCCCCCCCCATTTGGCTTGCAGAGGGCTCTAAGGGATGGGTAGATGAATCTGAGGGTTGCAGGAAGAGCTGTAGCTGAGGTGATATTGGGGCTCCTGTGGTTATGGCCACCCACATAGAGCCAAGGAAAGCTTCCCCATAGAAAAGCTCTCCAAGCATGTTCAGAAGAAATTTGAGATGTTTGTTTCACTCAGACAGACTTCCTTTAGGAGAGAGAAAGGTTTCTTACCAAAATACAAAGACTTGCTGACGGTCTTAGCCAGGAGCTCCCTCCAGATTTTGTTACCCCATAAGGGTTCTACTAAGGGTTCTACCTGGGATATCCCCCCCATTAAGAAGAGGTTCAGTGGCAGTGCTAAGATGGCAGAAAGGAAGAAGTAACTTTTCTAAGCTCCTCCAAGAATTCTGTCACTAAAAAATTTGAAACTCAAGGGATTGTGGAACTGAATCTTGTAAACTAAAAGTAAATAAACAAATCAATTTAAAATTAAAAAAAAGAATGCTTGCCTCCATGGATTCATTTCAGATGACCCTTTCCTGCCCTTTTGTCCTTGAGGGGTCCCTGAACATCTCAAACCATATCAGGGGGATATTTTCAGTAAGCTGGATAAGAGGAATTGGGAGGATGGGAACCTCAAGCCAGATCATCACTTTGCAGTGGACAGCTCCATGCAGCTGAGCTCTGGTGACCCAGCACAAATTTACTGGAAGGGGAACATTTGGTGAGCATCTGGAATGAATAGGAAGATTTCCTCCATATCTCCAGTCCTGTGCAGGAACTGCTAGGGGAAGCAGTTGCTTCCAGGGAGGCAGTGGAGCTGGATTGAGGAAATGCCTCAAGGCTTGGATGTAAATGACTACCTTTAGGGGATGGCCTGGCTGCTGTGCACACAGTAGCATAGGAGAGTCCCAGGTTGCAATGAGATACAATCCAGGTGCCTGTTTGCAAGAAAGTATAGAACCAGAGAAGCAGGTGAATGTAGCAGAGACCAGGGACCTTGGGAATCAGAGTAATACATTTGAGACCATGATTGAGAGGAGAGAGTGGCTTGAGAGGGACAGGAGAGAAAAAAGAGGGACTGTTGGGTTTTGAAGCTGTGACCTAATGATAATTAGGTGTCCCTCTACCACCCAGGTATGGCAAATACTCCCAAATATCTCAGCCAAGTTCTGTAGCCTGTTATAATATTATCCCTGTGTATCAGCAAGCACAGGTTCTTAGATCTGCTTTTCTAAGGGAAAGTAACTCAAAATGGGTTAACAGCCTCACTTTAATCAATCAAACATATTATTTAACTAGTTAAGGGGGGGAAAGTCAGCACCCCAAACTTCAGAGAATACAAACACAAGTTACAAGCACAAGTTATAAGCAGACAAAGAAACAGGTAAGCAGACAGGCTTCCAATCGTCTGACCATTACTTCCATACCTATTCAGTTACCAGAGAGGGAAGCACCAACATCTGGGTTTTCAGAGCTGGAGGGCTCAATGGCTCGCAGAGTCTCATCTGGTCAAATCACACAACTCTTTCCAAAGTGAGCCCCAGAGCAAAACCTCACATCAGCAGTTTATATAGCCTTCTCCTGGATCAGAGATTGTCACAGCCCTCTTGACCAATCACAAAGTAATAAGGCACGGGCATTCCTGAAGAACAAGCCTCCTGCCACAGGCTCCATGTGACCACATTCAGCCTATTAGGGGGCAGAGTATACTTTTAAATCAGGGAAGGTTCTCAGAGCCAGTTAAGCCACTTAAGCAAAGGGCCTAGGGGCAGGGAAGATCTTCAGATTCCCATATCACTCTGCCAAGCCCAAATATAAGCAAAGGGAGACAGTCATATCTGTGATATTATTTGATGAATCTTCAGTGTTCTCCACTGCCCCTTAATATCAAAGAACTAAGCAACAGGCATTTATTAAGCACCTACTATCTACCAGACACTGTGCCAGGCACTAGGGATACTGAAACACCAACCAATCTCTTCCTTTGAGGAGCATTTATTCTATCATGGAAGACAAATTATATATACATACATATGTATGTATGTATGTTTGTACATGTGTGTGTGTGGTGTTTGTGATAGAGCGTGGGTCTCTGTTTCTATTTCTTTGTGTCTGCATATGTAACAAATATATTAATTTCATATATATGAATTATATAGAAAGTAAAAACAACGTAATATCAGGGAAAAGGTACTAGCAGCTAAAGAGGGACTACAAAGTCCTTGTGTAGAACATGGATAGCCTATCACCTCCTTCTTAGAAGTCAGGCTTACAAGATTCCATTTGCAGGTTTTTGTTGTGATATGATGCTTCTGCCTCACATTGATCTTAATATTATGCAGCAAAGGGCCAATGACAAACCTTTTGGGCTCTCCTCTAGAGATCCCCTTCCCAGTCCTTTACGGAACCTTTATGCTCCAGTCAATTCAGCCAACTGCAGGTCTCATTTCACTGTCTTCTGAATCACATCTCCACACCATTTCTACAAACAGAGCACTAAATTATTTATCAAATATTTTGCAGAAAACTAGGTAAACTAGCACTACCACATTCTACTGGTTGACCATTTTGGCAGCTCTGTCAAAAATGGAAATGAGTTAGTCTGGCTTGGCCTATTTTCAGTGAAGTCAGACTGATTTTTTCTCTTCCCCATTCTCTTTCCTAGATGTTCATTGGCCATCCCTTTAATAACATGGAACACCTTTGGCACCTCTTCTCCCATTTAGGGTCCCCAGAATACCCACCTTTAAGATACTCCATGTGTTCACAGATACCAAATGAGATCTCAGGAGCCTCCATTTTTCTCTAGTCAATGAAAGGCCACAAATTGCTGAAAGCAAAAGCATTGAATGAAATAGCAGAGTAGAGTTTGCAATAGACCATTCCCCCATGATATGCACAGAGCACACTCTCCCTCACATAGGTCCCCATTGCGGGGATAGGGCTGGGGAAAGAGAATCCCTAGTAATCACACAAGAAGAGCCCACATAGGGGGACAGTTGTGGAGGGGCAATTCAGGCCTCCACTGATGCTTCTGGTGTTGGTGCCACCCTAGACCAGACAGATGGCACATTGCTCCACTGGACTTGCCACATAGTTTCTTCTGTGAGTGCCACTGTCCCTCTTTGTTCCCATCTTGTCTATATCTATTTCTTCACAACCTGCCAAACCATCTAAGCCCTCTTAGGTGTGGTGGCTAGAACCTCTCTATGCTAAGGGAAGGTTGACAGTTCTTTTTTTTTTTTTTTTTGCTTTTTGGAGGGGGGGGCAGGGCAATTGGGGTTAAGTGACTTGCCCAAGGTCACACGGCCAGTTAAGTGTTAAGTGTCTGAGGCCAGATCTGAACTCAGGTCCTCCTGCCTCCAGGGCCGGTGCTCTATTCACTGCTCCACCTAGCCGCCCTGTGGCTGACAGTTCTTGAGTCACAGCCACTACATCTCCCCCTCCCAGAAGAAATATAGACAGAGGGTCCCCAGATAGTGTTAGATATCTCCATATCTATCCTGTTGTTTGGATTCCAGGTAAAGCTTTTTTACAGTTAATTGTCTAACTTAGAGTTTAGATAGCCTGACACACAAGATTCTGGATTAGCTGACAATGAATTTGAGCCATAACAAATTGTCTGAGCAGTCAAGGTCAGTGTTCTCCCTCCACCTCACCCCCAGTGTTGTCCTTATACATATCTGTCAGCAGCAAAGCTGCTTTGGTGCTATATTTTGGCCACTGAAAACCCCAGTCTCCCTATGAATACATTCTGGAATAATACCCAGAAATCAAGCCTGAAGTTCATTGATCCATAATATGCAGATTCCATTCCCTTCCCCTTTTTGAAAATTGGGACATTTTCCATTCTCCAACCCCCTCATATATTCTCTCCTGAAGCAGCAAGTCCCACTGGGGAAGAGCCAAGAGGCAGGTAGTACAGGCAAGTCCCACTACCACCATCTCAACCACCACTACCCCTGAGACCATGATGGAAACAGCTCAACACCTGGAGCCCAAGAGCCCATACATGGGTCTCCCTGAAAACAATGATCCTGCTTCAGACTCAGAACCCACAATCATCACTAGGGGAAGCACTTCCTGTAACAAGAGGCCAGTCAACCATACCTTCTCCCCTCAGGGCAGGCAAGTCAGCCTAGCTAAGGCAGTGAAGCACCTTGAGGGAAAGATTAGAGGTGGTAGGTGGTCAGCCTCCTCTTGCTGCTATCACTGAACTAAGGGAATGCTCCATTAGCCTAAGGTCTGCCAGTGCTGCACAAACATCCTGAGATGTATCCAGGGATAGCTCAGCTCAGCTCAGCTCTATGGTCTGCTCCAGCCCCAGTAAAGAGCTTTTCAAAACCCTCTGTTGTCCTCAGATTTCCTTGTCAGCCTTGGTTCACACAATTTGCACAAAACTTGACAGTTAGAGGGACCACAGCAGCCATCTTGTCCAATCTATACATGAAGGGCATCTCTAGAGTAACATATCAGACAAATGGTCATCCAGCCTCTCCTTGAATACTTCCAAACTTGGGGAACCCACAACTCCTTCAAGGCAGCCCATTGTACTTTGGGAGAATTCTCATTTTTCTGAAGATTTCTCTGATATCATGCCTAAATTGGTCTCTTTATAACTTCCAGCTATTGCTCCTGATTCTGACTTCTAATCCTTTATTCACATGACAGACTTTTATGTTTGGCACTTGTTTTTCCAGGTTTCTCTGAAACACTCCATTTAGGCATTTCTGATGTTGCAATAATAGTCCATTATATTATATTTATATAATGTAATTAGTTTGGGCATTCTGCCAACTTAAGGGCACCCCATATGTCTCCACTTTACTACTACTACAAAAAAAAAGCTGTCATAATATTTTTGTATGCATGAGTATTTCCTTGTTTTTTTATTTTATTGGGGTATAGGCCCAGTATAGCTGGGTCAAAAGGTATGCTCAGTTTAGTGCTTTTGGAACATCCTTTTTAAAAGGGATTTTCAGGGGCAGCTAGGTGGTGCAGTTAATAGAGCACCAGTCCTGGAGTCAGGAGGACCTGGGTTCAAATCCCAACTCAGACATTTAACACTTACTAGCCATGTGACCTTGGGCAAATCACTTAACCCCAATTACCCTGCATTCCCCCCAGCAAAAAAAAAAAAGTGATTTTCATAATTGTTGGACCAACTCATACTTGCACCAACACTATATTATTTGGCCTGTTTTCCCACTGTCTCTTCAACAACTGTTAGTTTCCTTTTCTATTGTTTTCTTTACCAATCAATTCATAAAGTGCAATTAGTTGTTTTCATAACTATCTTCTTATCTTCAGTAGCAATGCCCTATGCTCCTGGCTGTAAAGTAGAACCTCAGAGTGGCTTTAACTTTCATTTTCCTAATTATTAGTAACTCTGATTATTGTTCCATATGTTTGTGCATTGCTTAGATTTCTTTCTCAGAAAACTGCCTGGGTGTATCCTCTAACCCAGCGGTTCTCAACCTGTGGGTTGCAACCCCTTTGGGGGTTGAATGACCCTTTCACAGGGGTCATAGGGGTTGCCTAAGACCATTGGAAAACACATATTTCCAATGGTCTTAGGAACCGACATGGCTCCTCTATCTGTCTCCTGGCGGGTCCGCCCATATGCAGATATGTGCACATACAAGTACTAAAGGGTCACAGCATTAGGAAGGTTGAGAACCACTGTTCTAACCATTTATCAGTTGGAAAATTCCTCTTATGATTATCAATACAAATTGGTTCTCTATATACCTTACATATCAGAGAAACGTTCTGCAATTTTTTTTCCCATTTCCCTGCTTTTTCTTACTAATTTTCGCTTCAGTGATTTTCTTTTTATAAAAGCATTTGAATTTGATGTAATAAAAATGATCAATTTTACCTCCTGGGATCTTCTTTCTTTCTTCTTTGTTACTGAATTCTTCCTTTATCTATAGAAGAGAAAAGTAATTTATCAATTATGGAATTTGTTTATAAAGTCACTTTTTCCCCTCTAATCCATGTATTCATTTGCAACTTCCCTTTGTTTATGTTGTAAGATGCTGATCTATGCCTAATTTCTACCATACTGTTTTTCAAGGTTCTCAGAAGCTTTTGTCAAAAAGTAAGTCCTTACCCCAGTAGTTATGGTCTTTGGATTTGTGGAACATTAAATTACTAGGTTCATTGGCTTGTCAGACTATGCCCAGAATTCCCCTCCTTGTTCACAAACTCTAGAAATAAGTGGTCACTTTGTCGCAGAATTCCCATGATTTACATTCCAGGAACCAGTTCCTTTCCATTAGTGAGAATCAGATCCAGAATAGTCAGTCAATGTACATCTGTTAAGCACCTACTGTATGCAAGGAACTGAGCTAAGTAAATGCTGGGACTACAAAAAAAGGCAAAAGGCATTCTCTGTGCTGAAAGAGTTCAGTGTAATGGGGAAGATAACATGCAAACAACTATGGAGAACCATGCTATGGACAGGATGAAATGGATGTAACAAAGCAATGGGAAGAGACAAGAATTGGGGAGGGTAAAATCAAGGAAGGCAGGAATCAAGGCTTCCTTAAGAATATGGGATTTTATCTGGTATGTCAAGGATGCCAGGGAAGTCAAGACAGAAATGGCAATATCCTTAGTAAATCAAGGGAGCAAGGAAAAATGTACCTTTCAGATCTATGGATAAGAGAAGACTTTATACCCAAACAAGAGATAAAGAATTGGAAATTGAGGAGATGACCATCAAAAGTGGAATGACTGAACAACTTGGGGGCACATGATTGTGATGGAATGACGAACAGGATGGTTCCTGAAAATCCTGAGAAAACATATAAGAACTGATGCAAAGTGAATTGAGCAGCCCCAGGAGAAAAAATATACACAGCCATAGTAATTGTAATGATGACTCACTGTGAAAGACTTAGCTACTCTGATCAAGATGATGATCAAAGACAATTCCAAAGACCCCGGTAAAAAAAAAAAAATTATTCATCTCCATGGAGAGAACTGATGAACTCTGAGTATAGGCTGAAGCATACTTCTTTTAAACTTTCTTTATTTTTCTTGTATTTTTGTGTGTTTTCTTTTTTAACATGACAAAAAGGACAAAAAATGAAAAGTTAAAGTTGTACAGAGTGTGGGAAGATAGGCCCACAGATACATTGTTGGTGGAGCTGTGAAATGTCACAATCATTTTGGAAAATTATTTGGAATTATGCAAAGAAAGTAACAAAAATGTCCATAACCTTGAAAACAAAGACTCCATTACTGGACTTATACCCCAAGGAAGAAAAAAGTCCCCACATACTCCAAAATATTTATGACAGTACTTTCTGTGACACCTACAAATTGGAAACAAAGTAGATGCTTATCAACTGGTGAATGATTGGTAAATAACATATGGAACATGAATAATGAAATAGCACTATGATCCTTTCAGAAATGATGGGAGCACTGAGTATAGGAAAGTATGGAAAATTCTGTGAACTGATGCAAAGTGAAGTAGGCAGAACCAAGAAGAGAGTACATACACACACACACACACACATACACACACACAAACACACACAGTAACTACAACAATTTAAATGGAAAGAATGAAACACAAAAATATTAATATTACATGGAACATTTTGTTCCACAACAAGTGGGACTGAAAAGAAAAAATGAGAAAACACCAGCAACCTAACCTGTCCAAGAGGTGAGAATTCCACAGGTGTTACACATTGCACACCTTTTTTCTGAATGCACTGATTAGTTCTGCTCCCTTTCTTTGCTCCCTAAAACAAAAAAAAAATTTCTATTTGTCACGTGGCATGGCTCTGGAGGATGAGGAGAGTAAGAGATACATAGGATACTCTGGTGATGTAAAAACCAGAAAACTTCAATGAAAGTTTTGAAAAAGAGGTGAAGTATCTCAAGGGTAATGCTGTTGGTTGTCCTTCTTTCTTGAAGAAGACCATGACATCAGGAAGGTGATGCCAGGACTTGCAAAAGAATTGGATTTAAGTGAGGGAGGGATGTACAAAGTGACCAGCCTCACTTTTTCCTCCAGAGTCATCTAGAACCACTAGCAAGCTCTAAATCAAGATGTCTGAAGTTGGCCTCAGATGCAGTGAGAGACCTTGGCTTTTTTAAGCTAAGGTCTTTGCCAGGTCTCAGTTTGACTAAGATAATGCCCATTCAGTGACTAAGGCTAGTTAAGAAATGAGGCAAACATCTTACGGGAAATAACGAAGGGGGGAAGGAGGAAAGAGTTTGGGGTTAGTTATCATCAGTAGCAGACCTCAAACTATACTACAAATTAGTGATTATGAAAACAATTGTTCTTCTTGTTGTCTGACTTTTCCTTGACCCCATTTGGGCTTTCTTGGCAAAGATATTGAAGTGGTTTGCCATTTCCTTCTGCAGCTCATTTGACAGATGAGGAACTGAGGGAAACAGGGTTAAGTGACTTGCCCAGGGTCACACAGTTAGTAAGTGTCTGAGACCAGGTTTGAATTCAAGGAGAGGAGTTTTCCTGACTCCAGGCCCACAGAATACCTCACTGTCCAGAAAACAATTTGAACATGTTAAAAATTGAGAGGCTGAGAGATAGAAAAGATTAAGTTTGCAATATATAGAAGCAAAATTAAAATAAAATAAACTAGATCAAGCAATTGGGAAGGGGCAGGGTTTGGGGCAGGAGAGGACACAATATTTGACTAAAAAAACAGATGGGATAAGGGAAAAGCAGTTTGCCAGAAATTTGATAGGACATGAACACCACACACCACCTATTAAATTAAACTACAAATGAATATATGAATTAGGTGTAAAAGGGCGATCAATACCAAATTAGAGGAGCAAGGAGGAAAGAGAATCACAGAAAATAAAATGGATGATTCTGCTTCTGTAAAGTTAAAATATTTTTGCACAAAGAGATCAAATGTGGTTAAAATGAAAAGGGTACCATTTAAATGAGGAAAAGCATCTTTGCAGCAACTTCTCTAAGGACTGTTGCATATGCAAGATAGAGAAGGAACTGATTCCACTTTCTAAGATTAAGAGCCATTCTCCAATAAGGCAAAGGATATGAAGAAAGAAATTCAAGTTTTTTTCAAAGGAAGAAATTTAAGTTTTCACTAGTCCTATAACAAAATGCTCCGTATCCCTCATAATGAGAGGTACACATTAAAACAACTCTTTCAGTCTGTAAATCATAGAGATTCACAGGTTCAGGAACAGAGCTCCATTTCTGCTCAACAAGGTACATGGAGCCCCTCTGACCAGGGGCTGGTTGACAAAACAAAAAGCAAATATACGATTAAAAAAGGACACCAAACAAAAGAGATGATCATGAGAAGGGGAGGGGAAGAGCTCTTAGAGCGTCTCCCCTCTCCCCAGCCCAAAGGCCAAGCCAAGGATGGGAGGAAGAAAGGATGGAAATGTCGGAGCAGGCACACATGAGTACAAACACACACACACACACACACACACACACACACACACATATCAGAGGCACCCTATGGGGACATGGTAGCACAACCAGGGCACTTAGGTAGCACAATGGATAGAGCAGTGGGCCTGGAGTCAGAGAGACTCATCTTCTTGAGTTCAAATATGACCTCAGACACTTATTAGCTGTGTGATCCTGTGATCACTTAACCCTCTTTATCTCAGTTACTCATCTGCAAAATTAGCTGGAGAAGGACATGGCAAACCACTGCAATATCTTTCTCAAGAAAACCCTGACTCACAAAGAGTCAGTCACAGCTGAAAAATCACCCCACCACAGTGAGATGTACCCAGACCCACACTGGTCATCTGTCATCACCACAAACAACAATGTATCCTGTATCATCATCAAAGGAAAAAGGCAGATGCTCTACAAAACCTGGGTCCAGGGAAATCACTTCCCAGAAAACCCCATACTTCCTACAGCTGCTTTCCTATATTAACAGAACAAGGAAAGACATGGCCTGAGATGCCATTTCACTTTTTCCCAATATGAGAAAAATTGACAGTGAATTGGTAAAGATTTGGTGTCAAATTCACTAAGGTATTTTTAAATTTCAATTCTGAGTCCTGTGTGATAGGACTGATGGCTGCCAGTATTTCTCTACAACATGAGATAGATCCATGCATCTTCCTTTCCTACTTAAAGAGCAATAAAATTTCCCCCACAGGTACCAAAGCTACTCCTGGAACCCCAAGACAATCTTTATAGACTTGTCTAATTAATTCACTATCTTACTCTCTATAATGGCTCTTCAGAAAATTTTAATCCCTCCTTAAAGCCCTACCCATGGCTCCTACTCACAACCATCCACCCCCTGAGCTTAGAACTTTGCCTCATATCTAACTGAAAATATTGAGGTCATTCCCTGAGAGCTCCTTCTTTGCCCCTACTCTTCTTCTCACCTCACTTAGATCCCTTCTGCCACTGTCTCCACCTCTACCCTTCTGTCACACATAGAGATGTACTTATTCCTTATTGAGCTAAACCTCTCTACCTGCACAAGTGGTGCTCTTCCATCCTATTTCCTCCAAAAGACTGCTCCCTTCATCATCCCCATTCTCTCACTTATCTTCAATATCTCCCTGTATACTGGCTGCTTCCCCCCTGCCCACAAGCATATACATGTTTCCCCCATCCTTAAAAAAAATTCCCTGGATCCATCCATCCCTTATAATTATCATCCCATGTATCACCTCCCTTTTGTGGTTAAACTCCTTGAAAAGGCCATTTACTGGAGTCACCTCTATTTGCTTTCCTCTCTCTTCTTAATGCTCTGCAGGGGACCTTCTGCCCTCATCATTCAAGTGAAACTGCTCTCACTGCTGTCGCTAAACATCTCTTAGATGTTTAATCCCATGTCATTTTCTTAATCCTCCCCTTTTCTGATCACTTGGCAGCCCTTTACCCTGTTGTTCACCCTTCTCTAGATGCTTTTGTCTCTCTACATTTTTGTGACATTACTTTCTCCAGGATCTCCTCTTAATCAGTCAACAAACATTTATTCATTGCCTACTATGTGCAAGGCACTGTACTAAGCCCTGGAAATAGAAAGAAAGGTAAAAGACAGTCCCTGCCCCTGAGAATCTCACCATGGCCTCTCTTCCTCAGTATCGTTCATCCAGGTCATACCTGGTAACCATGAGTGTCCCCCTGGGCTCTGTCCTGGGCTGCCTTCCCTTCTAGCTCAATACTGTTTCACTTGGTACTCTCATCCATTCCCATGGATACGATGATCATCCCTATGCAGATGATTCTCCCATCAGCTTGTCCAATCCAAACCTCTGCTGGCCTCCAGTCTTGCATCTCCATCTTGCCTATTGGATGCATCCTGCAGACATCTTAAGTTCAATGTGTCCAAAATTGAACTCTTTCTATCCCCCTCCCCTCAAAACATTCCCTTTCAAAATTCCTTATTATTACTGAAGGTACCATGATGCTCCCAGTCACCTAGGCCCACACCTAAGTGTCATCTTTCACTCTTGACATTCTCACTCCCCCATTCCAAACTGTTGCCAAGACCTATCAATTTTACCATTGGAGTATTACTTTCATATACCTCCCCACTTAATCTCCTCTGACAATGCCAGCACCTCAGTGTAGGCCCTGAATAACTCAGGCAGTAGATTATTGAAACAGCCTTTGGGTTGGGGGTCTCTACTCCCAGTACATCCCCATACCAATCTGCCCTACAATCAGCTCTCAAAATCTTTTTCCTAAAGCATAAGTCTGACTATGTGCCCTCCCCACCCCTGCTTTTCTCATCAATCAAATTCAGTGGCTCCCTATTAACTTAGGATCCAATATAAAACCCTCTCTGGCTTTCAAGGGCTTTCATAAACTACCCACCATCATCTTTCTAAGTTTCTTACACTTTACACACCTCCCCTTGTCCCTACGATGTACTTTTCAGACCAGTAGCACCTTTGCTGTTTCTAACACAAGATCCTCCATCTACCAGATTTAGGTATTTTCTCTCAGTGGCTTCCCCCACACCAGGAACATTCTCCCTCATCACCTCTGCCTCCTGACTTCTCTGGCTTGCTTCAAGTCTCAGCTAAAATCCCACCATCTATAGGAAGCTTTTCTCATTCCTGAAAATTTCTAGCGCCTTCCTTATTTCCAGTATTTACTCTCTATGATGTGCTTGTTCATTGTTGTTTGATTGCTGACCCCCACCTCATTAGTCTCTGACCTCCTTGAGAGGGCAGAGATTGTCTTATGGTTCTTCGCATCTCCAGGGTAGCACAGAGCCTGGCACATAAGAAGCAGCTTAAAAAATGTCTATTGACTGAAAGGAACCTGATTGGTCTCTGTTTCCCCTGATGTAGCTTCCTGGTCCACTAAGGTCATAAAAAGTCCCACCAATGGGCAGTCAGGACCTTTCAAACTTGGTGGAATACTGAAGGCCACTTAAGTCCTTGTACTGTTATTTGGCAGCCTGCTCTGATAACCAGATGTGTTTGAGAGGAGAGGGGCTGTGTGCGAAGAAACTGTGTCACTATATCATTGTTGTATTTTTATGCTGTGGTATCTCAAAGTAAACCTGCCACTGTTAACTGTCCAATGACTTCCCAGTACCTCATTCCATCCCAACACTGACCATGAATTAGGAGACTGCTGGAGCTCAAGACTACTCTAACAGCCTGGAACAAGAGAGATTCTCAGAGAGTTCTGGATTGACTGACACTGTCCAGAGGATACCTCCTGCTGACTGTAGGACCTGCAGGGACAAATCTTTTCTGTATGTTAAAATCAGGGAGAATAAAAATCACACAGAGGTGGAGGGCAGAGCCAACATGGAGGAACTCATCTGAGCTCCTCTGTAAATTCTGTCAGTAACCTCTAAAAAGTGAATCTGGATGGATTTTAGAATGACACAATCCATTGGGAGATGGAGCATGGCAGATTCCCAGTCCAGAAAAGTGTGCATGTAGGACTGGGCAGGGGGAGTGCAGAGTGTGTGGCCTGCACTAGCATGGACATGACGCCAGACCACAGTGGAGGGTGAGCAAGCCAAGGCTTTGCAAACCTCTTACCACTGGATGGAGGATCAGTCAGAGTTGGTTAAGACAAAGTTCAGGCCCTGTGGCAGTGCCAGCAGCTTCTCCTGGAAATATGAACCCACAGCCTGGATGTTTAAAAATCACCTACCTGAACTTCCAGGAGCCAAGATGACAGAGTAAACCCTAGCTGCTCTACACCCCCTCCCTGACCCTGAAACTCCAGAGATTATTGCCCCAGTGTAAAATCCTGAAATAGGGGAAGCAGCTGCAGGCTTGGGAGTCATAGAGGACTGGAGCTATGCTGAGTCTCAAGTGAAGGGCAGGAGGCATCCCAACAAACCCCATCTCAGCAGACCAGCAGGAGATCCCAAAGCCGGGGGGTGGGGGGAAGGTGGAGCAAGCAAGCTCTAACACCAGAAGCCCAGTTGTGCCTTAGCACAATCAAGGAAATCTGCAGACACCAGCTGCTGAGCCTGCCCAAGCTCTAGAGATGGAAACCTGAAGTGGCCAGACCACCCCTCCACCACACCTTACTCTGTGAGCCTCAGGGTAACCCAGGGGAAACACTGAAAATCCTGTCTAGACATCCAGAGGCTACAACACATAAAGTCAGCAACCAGGCCTCTGGCTCCCAGCTTGAGAAGTGTGGGTCAGAGGCCTCTGTACCCCAGAAGCAGAAATCCACTTTAAAAGCCAGGAAATAGGGAATCACAATAGGCCAGAAGCAACCAAAGATGATTGAATCCTCTTATTGTGAATGAGAAGAATCACTTTCAGGAAACACCATCAACTCTATATCCACACCTGAGACCACAGAAAGAAAAATGAATTGATCTCAAGCCCAAAAAGCTTTCCTGGAAGAGCTCAAGAAAGATTTTAAAAGCCAAATTAGAGAGGCAGAAAATAAATTTACCAATTCTTTTAAAATTACATTGGGCGAAATGGAAAAAATAATCTCACTGAAGAAAACAAATCCTTAAAAAGTAAAATGTGTGAGCTAGGATAGGAGGTTCAAACTCTAACTGGAGAAAATACCTTCCTAAAAATGAAATCTGAACATCTGGAAAAAGAGTTTCAAAAACTGAGGAAAATAATCCACTAAAAGTTAAAATCAGTCAAGTGGGATCTAATGGCTCTATGACGCTTCAAGAATCAGTTAAACAGAACCAAAAGATTGAAAAATTAGAAGAAAGTGTAAAATATCTCATTGGAAAAATAACCTACCTGGAGAACAGATTCAGGAGAGATAATCTAAGAATTATTGGTCTCTCAGAAAGCCATGATGAAATAAACCAGCCTGGACAACATCCTCCAAGAAATTATCAAAGAAAACTGTCCTGAGGTCCTAGAATCAGAGGGTAAAATAGTTAGCGAAAGAATTCACCAGACTCTTCCTGAAAGAGATTCCAAATCGAAAACTTCAAGAAATATAATAGCCAAATTCCAGAATTATAAGGTCAAGAAGAAAATACTTCAAGCAGCCAGAAGGAAACAATTCAAATATAATGGAACTACAGTCAGGATTACACAGGACCTAGCAGCCTCTACATTAAAAGATCGGAGGGATTGGAATATGATATTTTGTAAGACAAAAGAGCTTAGACTACAACCAAGAATCAACTATCCAGCAAAATTGAGCATAATCTTTCAGGCAAGGGGATGGTCTTTCAATGAAATAAGGGACTTCCAGATTTTCCTGATGAAAAAGCCAGAGCTCAATGGAAAATTCAATCTCCAAATACAAGACTCAAAAGATATAAAAAGGTAAACCAGGAAAAACACACACACACACATACACACACACACACATGCACACATATGCACTTCACTTGTGATTCAGTAAGAGCAAACTGTTTACATCCCTATATGGGAAGCTGATACCTGTCAATATAGATATTTATATAATTATCACGACATTTAAAAGGAATATACATAGATAGAGGGTGTGAGTAGAAATGAACTGATAATAAAAAACCTTATTAAGGAGTGCATAGGGATTGTAATGGGAGAAAAGGAAAGGAGGACGCAGAAAAGGGTAAATTATGCCACATGCAGAGGCATAAAAACATACTATGGGAGGGGGAAAGAAGGGAGGGAGATGAATATTATATGTACCTGACTCTCATTGGTGTTGCTTGAAGGAGGGATTAACATAATCAGTTAAGTTTAGGAATCTAATGGGAAAAGACACAAAAACTCATTACAGTAAAGGGAAAGGAGGGATTGAGAGAAGTACTGTATGAAATTTACTCTCAGTAGTTTGAGTTCAAGGAGGGAATAATGTATGAAATATATACGTTTTATATAGTATAATATATATAGTTGTATATTGTATAATAATATATAGTTTTATATAGTATAAAAATCTATTGTGCCCTACAGGCAGTAGTAGAGGTAAGGGGAAAAGAAGATGGGTGGTAAGAAGGGAGGAAAATAGTAGTAAAGGGGAAGGGTAGATAAAGGGAGGGATGTACATAGGGAGGGAATACTGAGGGAGGTGGTGGTCAAAAGGAAAACTCTTTAGGAGGAGAAGGGAGAAATAAAAGTATAAACAGGGGAAGGATTAGGATGGAGGGAAAGACACAGATAGTAATCATAACTGTGAATGTGAATGGGATGAACTCTCCCATAAAATGTAGGCAGATAGCAGAATGGATTAAAAACCACAACCCTACAATATTCTGTATATAAGAAACACAGTTGAAACAAGGGGATATGCACAGGGTAAAGGTAAAAGGCTGTAGTAGAATATGTCATGCTTCAGCTAAAGTAAAAAAAAAAAGCAAGGATAGCAATCTTTACCTCAGATAAAGCAAAAGCAAAAATAATCTAATTAAAAGAGATGAGGAAGGAAACTATATCCTGCTAAAAGGCACTGCGAATGAAGCTCATTACTTAACATATACGCACCAAGCAGTATAGCATCCAAATTCCTAGAAGAGAACCTAAAGGAGTTAGAGGAAGAAATATATAGCAAAGTTATACTACTGGGGGACCTCAATCTCCCCCTCTCTGAACTTGATAACTCCAACCTCAAAATAAACAAGAAAGAAGCTAAGGAGTTGAATAGAATTTTAGAGAGGATAGATATGATAGACCTCTGGAGAAAACTGAATGGGGATAAAAAGGAATATACCTTTTTATCAGCAGTACATGGCACATAGACAAAAATGACCATGTACTGGGGCATAAAAACCTCACAATCCAGGGCAAAAAGGCAAAAATAGTAAATGCATTTTTTCAGATCATGATGCAATAAAAGTTATATGTAATTAAAGGGCCATGGAAAGATAAACTAAAAACTAATTGGAAACTAAATAATCTAATCCTAAAGAATGAATGGATCAAACAACAAATCATAGAAACAATCAATAACTTCATTCAAGAGAATGACAATAATGAGACAATGTACCAAAACTTGTGGGATACAGCAAAAGCAGGTCTTAGCAAGTTTTATATCTCTGAATGCTTACATGAATAAAATAGAGAAATAGAAGATTAATGAATTGGGCATACAACTAAAAAATTATAAAAAGAACAAATTGAAAATCTCCAATTTAATACCAAATTAGAAATAATGAAAACCAAAGGAGAGATTAATAAAATTGAAATTAAGAAAACTATTGAACTAATAATTAAAACTAAAAGCTGGTTTTATGGAAAAATTTATAAAATTGATAGACCTTTAGTCAATATGATAAAAAAGAAAGAAAACCACACTATGACTGTCAAAAATGAAAAAGGTGAATGTACCTCCAATGAGGAGGAAATTAAAGCAATAATTAGGAATTATTTTGCCCAATTGTAGGCACATAAATTTGACAATCTTAGTGAAATGGATGAATATTTACAAAAATATAAGTTGCCTAGATTAACTGAAGAGGAAGTAAATTACTTAAATAACCCCTTCTCAGAAAAAGAAATTGAACAAGCCATCAATGAACTCCCTAGGAAAAAAATCTCCAGGGCTAGATGGATTTACTAGCAGATTCTATCAAACATTTAAAGTACAATTGATTCCAATACCTTACAAACTATTTGGGAAAATTGGAGAAGGAGTCCTACTAAATTCTTTTTATGACACAAATACAGTACTGATACCTAAATCAGGAAGAGAAAAAATGGAGAAAGAAAATTATTGACCAATTTCCCTCATGAATATAGATGCAAAAAATTTAAATAAAATATTAGCAAAAAAAACTACAGCAAATTATCATGAGAATAATACACTTTGGTCAGGTAGGATTTATTCCAGAATGTAAGAATGGTTCAATATTAGGAAAACTATCAGTACAATCATATCACCAATAAAACTAGCAGAAATTATATGACCATTTCAATAGATGCAGAAAAGGCAAGATGATGGAGTAGAAGCAGGAAACTGCGTGAGCTCCTGCACAAAGCACCTCCAATACCTGTAAAATATGACTCTAAACAAATTTTAGAGCTACAGAACCCACAAAGTGATAGAGAGAAACAAATCTCCCACTAAAGGCAGCCAGACAGGCTGACAGGAAGGGTCTATCACACTGAGCTGGGAGACAAGTACAGTTCTACATGAGCCACACAGACCTGGAGTGGGGCAGCCCTGATCAGGGGCCTAGAACAACCAGAGCAAACTTCAGGAGAGTGAATCACTGGCAGCTGTGGCAGTTTCCAGACTTCTCAACCCATAAATGCCAAAGAGAAAATAAAAAGTCAGTAGGGAATTCTGTGGGGACTGGATGGAGAAGAGCACCATCTGGCCCCTACTCTGGGGTGAGAGATGGAAGAAGTGTGGTTACAATTGCTGTCATTTGACTGCTTCTGGAGCTCCTGGCCTGTAGATTGTAGGGGGACCAAGTGACCATTCAGAGGGTAACCACTCTTGCTTTGACCTGCTTGGATCAGGATTGCAGCCTTGGCCGGAGGTCCTTGGGTGGGCAATGCAGTGTGCCAGAGCTTGTGGTGGTTGTAAAGAGAGTGCCTTCCTCAGATCCTCTGACAACATTTCAAATATGCCAGCAATTGGGGCAAAGCTCTTTCCACTCTGGTAGGAGAGTTCTACCATGGCAAAGAGCTCAAAAGTCAAGTAATTGGCTGGCAAGATGAGCAAGCAGAGGAAGCACAATCAGATCATACAATCCTTTTTTGGGGACAAAAAGGATGAAAGCTTGGAAAGGGAGGAAGGCAGCCAAGTCTGAACTCCTGCATCAAAAGCCTTCAAGGAAAATATGAACTGGTTACAGACCATGGAGGAGCTCAAGAAGGATTGGGAAAATCAAGTAAAAGAAGTGGAGGAAAATTGGGAAGAGAAATGAGAGTGATGCAAGAACATCATGGAAAGTGACTCAACAGCCTGCTAAAGGGGACCCAAAAATACTGAAGAAAATAACACCTTAAAAAATAGACTTACACTCCATCCACTGCACACCTACCTGACTTATCATAAAAGGGGAGAATGTTTTAAAAAAATAGACTTACACAAATGGCAACATAGAAGAGAGCAGATTTGGAGAGGGGTTATACAGTGGGATGGCTGTTTTGAGGTGTTGGGTAAGAGAAAGATGGGGAGAAAATTTGTAACTAAAACTCTCATGGAAATCAATGTTGTGAACAAAAAAATAAATAAATCAATTTATATAAAGGAAAAAGAATGCTTGGGGGGGGCGGAGGCAAGATGGCAGCGTAGCAGCAGCAACATATTGCAGCTCTCACATAGCCACCCCAAAATAAAATATAACTCTAAACTAATCCTAGAACTCCAAAACGCACACAAATATACTTTCCACTAAAGTCAGCTCAGCTACGAGGAACCATATCAGCACTGGGAACTGAAACCAGCCTGGCCTGAAGCCCTGGCTGAGCGCCGGGGGCGGCTGGACGGGAGGAGCCGAGGAGCCTCTCTGGTGAGTGGATTAGCGGCAGCTGCAGCACTGTTCAGAAATAGGTCAGTGGAACTTGCAAAATCAGGGGAGAAAAGCGGTCTGGCCAAAAGGCCTCCATGGCTGGAAAGTGAAAGGCAGAGGTTTTGCACCCGCCTCCACATTACAGCTTCCGCACCTTCAGCCTGCAGACTGCAGGAGGACCAAGTGATCGTTCAGAGGCCAAGTGCTCTCATGTTGAGTGGCCTGGATCCGGATTGCGGTCTTGGGCTTTGGTCTTGTGGGTCTTCTGTATCCAGCGAGCCAGAAGTGGGAAAGGGACCCAGTACCTTCCTGAGAGCTATGGCAGCCAGGAGGACCCAAGCAATTTGGGACAGAGCTTTCCCTTCTGGAAGCAGAGCCCCATAGAGATTTAAAAAAAAATCACAGACTGACCAACCATGAGTAAGAATAAGCATAAGAAGCAGGGTAAGAATAGCAATCAAACCCTAGATTCCTTCTTTGAAGAAAAGAAGG
>CM053582.1:3672859-3692152 GCA_028627135.1 Pseudochirops cupreus
AAAGTAAAATAAAATTCTCCCATCTGCTGTCCTACTGTTCCCCATTTTTGCAGATCAATACTCCTTTCCTGTGGGAACCAAGGACAGCATTTCTTTACACATTCTAAAAATTCTTGAAGTTGACTATTGGTTATATAAAGTCCTCTTTCTCTGACTATCTTTTTTAATAATTTTAAATAATGCTCATGGTCTTTAGGCCCAGATTATGTCTGACCCATCATTACTCTCTCAGCACACTTTAAAAAATGAAAGTAAATCTAAGTAGTGAACCAAAACTAAACTAGAGCATGGTCTTATTTGTTTCAAATTTTACTCTCTCTAAATCCTTTCCCGTATCCCTATCACATACTTGCATTAGCCTGGTGAGTTATCCTCTATAAGTTTTTAACTTAAGAGAAAATCTGACTTTTTGCCTCCTACCTTTAGTTATGTTCTCCAAAATTTCAGGAGGCCACTCCTCTATCCAGTACTTTTTCTTAAGTCCCTGTTTGAGGCACCACTGATGCCTGGATGAAAATGCACATGCACCAAACTGAAGAGTGTGGAACGATTGGACATGAGCCAGGCAGGTTCTGTCATAGCAGTTCCAATTTATTGATCAGAGAGCATGGTTTATATAATGAAGGTAAAGCAATTATCTCTTAGGTTCCCTTGAGAGAATGTTTAATGTCTTTGTTCATTTATGTACAACTGTATGCTTTAATGTCCTTGTTCACTTACATACATCCATATGTTTTAATGTCCTTGTTCCCTTGCATGCATCTATGTCTGGGTCATGAAGGGTTAATATGGATATTAGTGATATTGATTAGTGCTAAGGCATGAACTTGCCATGACCCCAACTGTGTTTGTGAGCTTAGAATCCAGGAACTAGCCATTCCTTGAATGTTGATCCTGGGAGGACTGGCTATCCACCCAGGATGAACTGATTAATAACTCTCTTTTAGTCATAGATGTTGGGAGTCATGATAAGCACATACCAGCTTCATATCAATTGTAACTGAAGTCCGAATGGTGAAAAAATATAGTTAAAGAAGAAACATTCCCTTGACTTATAGCCAAGGTCCCTGGCATGGATCCCTAGACATTGGCAGAGTGCCTTCTTTGTTTAAACAGCTTAAAAGTAACTTAGAGAATGGAGCGATTTAGAATCTCATCCATGGAGAGGACGCTCTGCCTGGGACCCTCCCATTCAGGGCTCAAAGGCTGAACCCCGGGATTCTCCAGCCACTGGGACAAGAGTTGGTGCTTGGCCGCATCGGTCATGTTTTCTCTCTCTCCTCTTTCTCTATCCTTTTTGTAGCAACATTACTATTGATAAGTTTATTGGTACGGATCTATTGCGTATGCTGTGTATGTAAGAAGGGTCCTTTTTCTTTTCTGCTTCTGTAGTAAATTGGTAAGGTGCCTGATTGTTTATTACTTTCCACCCGCATAAGTAATTCTCTCCCTCTCCCTCCCTCAATAAATAGTAGCTATAGTATATACATTGTGTGTGTGTGTGTGTGTGTGTGTGTGTGTGTGTGTGTGTGTGTGATTTTGTGGGAGCAAATCTGAACCCTACTATACTTAAGCAAACAGGTTACTGCTTGGTTATCACGTTCTAAACTCTTGCAAGCCAGGAAGGATGGTGAGCCAATCTTAAGACATAATATAGCCTTCATGGGGAGCTGGCTTGGGAGAGATCTTGGACCAGACTCTGCCCACATATGGACCGAGTCAAGACTGGTCCTCGACATTAGGGAATGACTAGTATTCTTATAAATTTGACACAGTTCCCTATATATTTTAGAAATGAGGCCCTTATCAGAGACACTGGTTGTAAAATTTCCCAATCTTCTGCGTCCCTTCTAATCTTGGATGCATTAGCTTTGTATGTGCAAAAACTTTTCAATTTAATGTAATCAAAATTAAACATTTTGCATTTCATAATGTCCTCTAGTTCTTGTTTGGTCATATGTTCCTCCATTCTCCATAAATCTGACAGGTAAATTATTCCTTACTCTCTTAATTTGCTTATAGTATCAGCTGTTATATCTAAATTGTGTACCCATTTAGACTTTATTTTGTTATACAGTGTAAGACATTGGTCTATGCCCAGTTTCTGCCATACTATTTTCCAGTCTTCCCAGCAGTTTTTGTCACTAGTGAGAAGAACAATGTTTTTAATAGCATACCAAGTGTTCTTAATTTCTAAGCTGCCAGAGTGAAAAACTTGCAACATATAGAGAGACCTAAGGGAAGACCTGAAAACCATGTGGGAACAGGGTGAAGAACATGGGAGCTCCACAGTCCTGTCTCCTTTGTGTTGTGGCTCCCATTCCAGGTGTCTCTCCACATTGCCAATTCACTAGTGGCAGGGCAGCTGGTGTGGGAGAAAACAAAGCCCCAGATCTAAAAGAGTTTTAGAAAGAAATTTAGTAAATCCCGTGGTAGAGGACACTGAGGCAGAAAGGGGGGTGTGGTTCCCTCTTGTCCAGGCTCTGGAAGGTTTATATTACATAGGATTTAGACCAGGGTACCCACACATAAAGAGAGGGGGCAGACGCACTGCCTCCCTGGGTGCCCCCCCATCCTGCCTGATCTTCGTCTCTTCCTGCCTGAAGAGAGGAGGCCACCCCCCTTTCCTCCTCTGCTCTGGGGGTTGTGAGTAATCCAAGCCCCATTCAAAGGCTGGTGGTTTGCAGAGGCTGATGCAATTACTGTGCTCTTTCTTCCCTTTTGTGGAGCCCAGGACAGGTCTTTCTCGACCTTCTCTTTCCCCTCTTTGTCCTTCCCCTCCCAGTTTCCAAAAAAGTGATGACCCTCAACAATCCCAAGATGAGCTCTGCTGCTACTCCCTCCCCTCCTATTCCCAGCAGCTTGCCCTAATGAACCTGGCAGCCTGGTCAGCCCCAGGCCCACCTGCAGATTGAGGATGCACCTGCAGACCCCTCCCCTAGCCAGTTTGGGTTATGGGGGCTGAGAGAAATGACTGGAGGGACTCCCCACTGCTCTGGGCCTGATGTCAGAGACCCTCTCCCCTCCCTCTGTCCTTCCCCCTCTGCTCTGGGAGGAGACTAGCCCCTCCCTGCAGTGACATCACAATGTCCACCCCCTCCCACCCTCCATAAAGTGTAAGTCTCCTTCGTCTGGAGGAGGATGTGAGTGCGGCTAGTAGGCACAGGTCTGCACACCCCTCACCCATTTCCCTTTCCTTTCTCCTCCACACTCCACCCCTCCCCTCCGTTACCCCATCTTCCCCCTATCTTCTAGACTGAGGGGTGAATGTCCTGTTAGTGTCTAAGTGGCTGTGAGAGAGGTAAGTGCCCCCTCCCCTGCTCCTGCCTCAGCCCCTCCCTTTCTTCTCTTCTCTTCCTTCTCCCCCACCCCCGCAACGTATTCAAGAAGCCGAGGTCGCTCTCAGCAATTGGCTTCCCATAGTGCCCAGGAGGATGTGTGTAATGGTGGATGGAAGGGCCTGGGAGTATCTACACTTTCGTTTATACCTGTGTTGTGTATATAGGTGGGATCCTGAGTCTTTGTGTGAGAGTATGGGAGAGGGTGTGTGTGGATGTATGGGTGTGTGCCTGCTCCTCCAGGATGTTCGTGCCTACTCAGACTTTTGTCTAGATGGCTGGGGCTTGGGGGGCTGTAGGATGGGTTGCCACAGAGGCCAGCAGGGAGAAGCTTCTGGGGACACTACCTTGCTGTCCTCCTCAGGTGAAGGTTTCTATCCTTTCTTCCTCCCTTCCTCCCATCCTTGGCTTGTTCTTGGGGCTGGGGAGAGCGTGGCAATGCTTCCCCTCTCTTTCTCCATACCATCTCTTTTGTTTTGTGTGGTTTAATTAAAGGGTAGATTTGCTCTGGTTTTGGTTTCAACTAGAACCTGATGAAAGGGGGGGTTTCCAGGTACTTTGTTGTGGAACAAAGGGCCTGTCCCTGAATGTGTGGATCTCTATGATTTACAGACTGAAAGAAGAGAGTTGTTTTAACGTGCACTTTTCTCACTGAGGGATTTGGAGCATTTTGTCACAGGGCGCTTGATAGCTTGGATTTCTTCCTTTGAAACCTTCCTGTTCCTTTGACCTATTAAAAATTGGAATCAATTCTTTCTATATCTTGTATATGCAACAGTCCTTAGAGAATTTTACTGCACAGATATTTTTCTTCATTTCACCTTTTTGTGCAAAAACATTTCAAGTATATAGAAGCAGAATCATCCATTTTTCTTTCTGTGATTCTCTGTTGCTTGGTCTATCAAAACCTCTTCCCCTGTCTATCGCTGTGAAAAGTACTTTTCTCCTTGCTCCTCTAATTTGCTATTGTTTCCCCCTTTCACACCTAATTCATGGATCTATTTGTAATTTAATTTGATAGGTGGTGTGAGGTGTGGAGGTCCTCTCAGATTTCTTTCAAACCGCTTTTCCCTTATCCCATGTGTGTTTTTAATCAAAAAGGGTGCCCTGCCCTTCCCTGTGCCCAACTCCTGTGTTCGCATTTATGAAACACCATTTTATTTGTTTGCTTGTATATATTGCATACTTTATCGTTTCCATTCATCGACCTTTCAATTATTGATTTGTGCTGAACTCAGAAGGGATACATGGCTTGTAGCTGTCCACTGCAAACTGTTGAATTGGCTTGGGCGTCTCTTCCTCCCAATTCCTCTTATCCAGTTTACAGAAAATATTTCTCTCCTATGGAGCCCTCCATGTCCTTCTAGGGTACGCAGGTAGGGTCTCTCTACAGGTACAAGAGTGTTTGGTGGAATTCCTCAACTGAGCTGGGTGGAAGGGAATGACAGATGGACTAATCTCTCTGTATATTATGCTGGGTTCCTTCTGCTACATCAAATAGTGCCATCATCCCCACTTTAAAAATCAGGCTTTACCATTTCCTCATGTTCCCATCTTGTCCCATTCCACACTGGGTAGATCACTCTCACTGTTACTGCAGGAATTTGCATTTGTACACACTAGCTTGAGATATGAATAAATGTGACAAAACTTTCAGTTCTGGGGTGATCCTACCTAGGTGGGTGATAGTGTGTTCAGTTTCTGAATGAAATGAAATGAGATTCCATATGTAAAGCCCTTTCTCCTGCTCTCAGTATTCAATTGGGGTGAAAGCTCTTGAATATGTGATCTAAAGCATGGAAGGGCCAGGGTGCTTGGAGGGGTATGTGTGTGATTTTGATAGACCCAGTCACAGCATTTCAACAGTGAGACCTTTGATATTGATCGCTTTCCCACTGCTTCCCCCAGACCTGCGCCCACTGCTGAGCAGCCTAGATTCCCTTTTCCTGATGGCATTCCCATTTCAGCAGGGCTGGCATCTGCTGCACCTCTGGGATCTTTGCCAGGTGTATGTATGGAGACAAAGTGTGAGGCATTTGAAAAGGTAAACTCCAGAGAGTGGAATGTGATATGTCATTCTTGGCAATCTCTGCCATAGGCAAGGAGCCCCAGTCCTGCTAAAAGGGTGCAGTATAACAATGGAGATCTTCCTGTACATACTCAAATGTTAACTCTGTGTGTACTGTGGCCTTTGGGTATCCACAGTGATAGTGGTCATTTAACCTCTAACTGAAAAATTTATTGATGTCTTTAAAGAAACTAACTGAAGCCCTTCTTAATGGAGGGGATGTCCCCAGGAGAACGCTTATGGAGCACCAAATTCAGGAGGGAGCTCCTGACTAAAGACCTTCAGCAAAACATTGTATTTTGGTGAGAATTCCTTCTCTCTGCTCCTAAAGGCAGTCTGTCTGGGTGAAACAAAAGTCTCAGGTGGCTCCTGAGCATGCTTAGGGAGCTTTTCTGTGGGGAAGCCTACCTTGGCTGGAGCTCCTACACAGCACTTGTTCTATGTGGCCATAACCACAGGAGCCCCAATACCACCTCAGCTACAGCCATTCCTCTAACTCTCAGAGTCATCTACCCATCCCTTAGAACCCTCTGCCTGCTTGCCTTCCAGGGAGCCTATCCTGCTTCCTAGCCACCCTCCCAGGAAATGGCCTTCTTAAAGTAGCCACCCTCTTAGATAGGGTTGAGTGTAGAAAGGCCCTCTCCTATTTCTGCCAGAATGGACAACAGACTTTGAAAGTATCCTAACAAAAACCTACCTGAAAATGAAACCAGAGATATTCTCATTAAAAGCACATATTCAACAAGTTTAAAACAGACAGAAATACTTGTGGAACACAGAAATGTAACACTTCACTTAGCAATAGTAAAAGTAAATTTAAAAAATTAAATATTCATCCCTGGATGTGTCCAGTGTATCTGAAAGTGGTCACTCTCTGGAGAAATCCTATAAAATAGTAAAGATCCAAGAGTGGAGTCCAGATGAGCTCCATAGGTGACATTCCACAGGAATTCACCAACAATGAGTGTAGAGAGGACCACAGACCACACGCTCATCATATGGGTTTGGTTATAGAATTGGAGGGGGTTTCTGATGGCTATCCTACATCAGGTCACTATTAGCACAAATTCTAGGTTGTGCCTCAGGAGCCCAGATTTAGCAATCAGCACAGACTATGGAAGCAAATGGTAGAAACTGAGCAGCTCTTCACTGCAGGTGGTAAAACATTAGTACCTAATGAATACTTAGCAAGACATGACCTGGTGGCTGGAATTATCCATCAGAAGCTTAATATCTTTCAGGTGACAGATGTTCCTGTTACAAATGGAGACTTCAGGATATCCTTGGGAGTTCAAAAATAAATTGTGCTGGAACTGGAACATTGTCATGGAACAAAACTATAGTCCCCATCTCCTAGTCACAACACTGATCCATAAACATTCAATAATGATGTTTTTAATAGCATAGCAAGTATTTCTAATCTCTAAACTGTCTGGATGAAAAACTTGCAACATATAGAGACCAAGGGTAGACCTGGAAACCATGTGGGAACAGGGTGAGGAACATGGGATCCCTACAGTCCTGTCTCCTCCCAGATTGCCCTAAAGATGTATTCATGGAGCCTGCAACAGATGAGTTTACATCTCAATACTTTGATCGAGTTAGAATAGACAGTGATTCTGTGCAATGATCTGAAGACCTTTACACAGAAAAGAATCAATGGCATGATATGTAAACTCCATCAAAAAGACTGACAGATGAATAATAATGATGATAATAATAATAAACCCTTCTCTAGGGTGTCATGGTATAAAAAGCACATTGCTGACATCTCATTTGACTCTTACAGCCGCCCTGTAATTTACTTGGCACAGGTATTAATATCACCCTCATTTTACAGATATGAAAATTGAGCTTTGGAGAGTTCAAGTGGTTTGCCTATGGTCGCACAATAAGGCAGAACTTCGATCTAGGTCTGTGCCTCCCATTCCAGGTGTCTCTCCACTGTGCCAATTTACTAGCGGCAGGGCAGTTGGTGTGGGAAAGAACAAAGCCCCAGATCTGAAAGAGTTTTAGAAAGAAATTTATTAAGTCCTGTGTTAGAGGACACTGAAGCAGAAAGGGGGGTGTGGTTCCCTCTTGTCCAGGCTCTGGAAGGTTTATATCACACAGGATTTAGACCAGGGTACCCACACCTAAAGAGCCGGGGCAGACCCACTGCCTCCCTAGGTGTTCCCACGACCCCCATACCTTGCTGCCCAACCTGATCTTGGTCTCCTTCCTGGAGAAAGCAGCCTGAGCCCCACCCTTTCCCCAGACCCCTTCCCCCTTTCCTCTTCTTCTCTGGGGGTTGTGAGAAATTCAAGCCCTATTCAAGGGCTGGTGGTCTGCAGATGCTGCAGCTACTGTGCTCTTTCTTTGCTTTTGTGGAGCCCAGGCCAGCCCTCCCTCAACTACCCTTTCCCTCTTTGTCCTCCCCCTTCCAGTTTCAGTAAAGGGGCCGACCCTCATCAACCCCAAGCTGAGCTCAACTGCTGCCCCCCACCCCCACCCCCAACCTCAGTCCTGCTTTCAGGAACCTGGGAGCCTGGTCAGGCCCAGGCCCACCTGCAGGTGGAGGATGTACCTGTGGCTCCCTCCCCTAGCCAGTTTGGGTCATGGGGGCTGAGAGAAATGACTTGGGGGGAGCTCCCCACTGCTCTGGGCCCGATGTTAAAAAAACTCCTCTCTCCCCTCTCTGCTCTGGGAGGAGACTAGCCCCTCCCTAAAGTGATGTCACAATGCCCGCCCCTCCCACCCTATATAAAGTATAGGTCTTTGTCTGGAGGAGGATGTGAGTGGGGCGAGCAGTGGTGACATCCGCATACCACTCACCCACTTCCCTTCCCCTTGCCCTTCACACCCCACTTCTCTTCTGCATTACCCCCCTCTTCCTGATCCCAAGGGTCCTGCTAGTGTCTAATTGACTGTGAGTGAGATAAGTGCCCCCTCCCTTCCTCTGCCTCAACCTCTCCCTTTCTTCTCCTTATCTTCTCTTCACTTCCCCCAACCCCAGCAACCTTTTCATGAAGCCTACTCTCCCCTCGCAAACTGGCTTCACTTAGTGCCCAGAAAGATGTGTGTAAGGGTGGGTGGAAGGTCCTGGGAGTATGGATACTTTTTTTTAATGCTTATGGTGTATGTGTAGGTAGGACAGTCTCTATGTGTATATATGTATGGTTGTGTGTGCTCAGACAAAGCTCTGGGCATTTGGGGGTGGAAGGATTGTGGGGTTCGGTGGGGTGTGGTAGAGGCCAGCAGGGAGTAGCTTTTGGAGACACTCTCTCCTTTCCCTCCTCATTGGAGGTTTCCATCCTTTTTCCTCCCTTCACCCTATCCTTGACTTGACCTCAGGGCACGGGAGAGAGGAGAGAGAGGTCTAGGAACTCTTCCCCTCCTCTTCTCCACAGCATCTCTTTCGTTTGGTGTTTAATTAAATGGTATATTTATTTTTGTTCTGGTTTCAACCAGAATCTGGTGAAAGAGGCATTTCCAGGGATTTTTTTTTAACAGAAAGAGGAGACTGTCCCTGAACCTGTGGATTTCTGTGTTTTACAGACTGAAAGAAAAGAGTTGTTTTAATGTGCACTTCTCCCCTTATGGGGGCTTTGGAGCGTTTTGTCATAGGGCTATAGATAGTCTGTATTTCTTCCTTTGAAAACTTCCCATTCCTTTGACTATTGGAGAATGGGGCTCAATCTTAGAAACTGGAATCAGTTCCTTCTATACTTTGCATATGCAACAGTCCTTAGAGAACATTAGTGCAAAGATGTTTTTCCTCATTTAACTGCACTCCATCTTTTTCTGCAAAAACATTTCAACTTTATAGAAGCAGAATCATCCATTTTACTTTCTGTGATTCTGTTGCTTGTTCTCTGTCATAACCTCTTCCCCTCTCCATCCATGTGAAAAGTGATTTCCTCCTTGCTGCTCTAAGTTGCTATGAATTCCCCTTTTAAACCTAATTCATGTATCTATTTGTAGTTTAATTTGAAATGTGGTGTGAGATGTTGATGTCTGATCAAATTTCTGACAAACTGCTTTTCTCTTATCTCGTCTGTTTTTTCTTTCCTTTTCCTTTTTTTGCTCTTTGGAAGGGGGAAGGCAGGGCAATTGGGGTTAAGCGAGTTGCCCAAGATCACACTGCTCGTAAGTGTTAAGTGTCTGAGTTCAAATTTGAACTCAGGTCCTCCGGAGTACAAGACCCAGTGCTCTATTCACTGCACCACCTAGCTGCCCCATCTGTTTTTCTTAATCAAATACTGTTTCCTCCTCTGCCCCCCTGCCCAACTTTCTTTGGATTTATTAAAGACTGTTATTTTATTGGTTTGCTTCTCTACATTGCTTACCTAAACTTTTCCATTCATCAGGAAGTCAGGAAGGCTCATCCCTTGAGTTCAAACCTGGCGCCAGACACTTACCAGCTGTATGACCCTGGGCAAATCACAACCCTGTTTCCCTCAGTTCCTCAGCTGTCAAATGAGCTGGAAAAGGAAATGGCAAACCACTCCAGTATCTTTGCCAAGAAAACCCCAGACAGGGTAAGGAAAAGTTAGGCCAGACTAAACAACAACACCAATTGTTTTCCTAATCACTGATCTGTAGCAGAGTTTGAGATCTACTACTGAAAATCCCTAATCCCAAACCCCTTTCTTTTTTCCTTCACTCTCCTCCATTATTTCCCTTGAGATACTTGACGTCTTTTAAAAATTTTTTATTAATATTTTCTGTCTCAAATCACCAAGGTATCCCATATATCCCTCCCTCTCCCCATCCTCAAAAGCCATGGCATGTAACAAATTGTATTTTTGTTTTAGGGAGGAAAAGCAAAGCAAGCACAACTGATAAATCCATTTGGGAAAAGGTATACAATGTTAACACCTGTGGACCTCTTACCAACTGGACAGAGTTGGGTGATGCTGTCTTCTCACATGTCCTTTTTAGGTGCACTTGATCCTTAACATTTTGTCACAGGTACTTTTAAATTTCTGTGTCATTTTTTTTCTGTTTTAATTGTTGTAGTTACTGTGTATATTCTTGGATCTGCTTAATTTACTTTGTATCAGTTCACAAAGTTCTTTACATATTTCTCACCAAACACACCATTTCTCACAACATGGTAGCATTATTCTGTGACATTCATGGTGTATGCCTTGTTTGGCTATTCCACAGTTGATAAGCATCTACATTGTTTCCATTTCATAGCTGTTGCAAAAAGTGTTGTTATAGATGTTTTGGAGTATATGGGGACTTTTTTCCTATTGATGGCTTCCTCAGGGTGTAATGGAGTCTTTGCTTTGGACATTTTGGTTACTTTGTTGCATAACTCCAAATTACTTTCTGAAATGAATTGTCATTTCACAGCTTCACCAACAGTGTATTAGCTTGTGTATATTTCCACACCCTTGTTTAGGTATCCAAGCCATATTTGTGCCATAAAAGCTATTTGATAAGGCTCTTTCTTTTCCTGTTTCAAATAGTTTATATAGTATGGGGATGAAATTAAAAAAAATGTTTAGTTGAATTCCCTTTCAAATCCATCTGGCCCTGGGAATTTGTTCCTAGGGAATTCATTTGCACCATGTTCAATGTCTTCGTTGAAGTAGTGTTATTTAAGTCTTCTATTTCCTCTTTTGTTAACATGGGGAGTTTATATTTTTGTAAGCATTCATCCATTTCATGTAGATTGTCAGTTTTCCTGGCATAAGATTGGGCCAGATAACTCCTAAGCATTGCTTTAATTTCATATACATTGGTTATGTATTCGCCCTTCCTTTTTTGAGTTTGGTAATTTGGTTTTTTCTTTCTTTCTGTTTTTTTAAATTAAATTTTATGTTTATTTTTAGTTTACACCATTCACTTCCACAAAATTTCGAGTTACAAATTTTCTCCCCATATTTGCCATACCCACCACCACAAACAGCAATCCACTGTATACCCCCTGCCCCAATGTGCTCTCTCCTATATCCTCCCCCATCCCTCTTCTCACTTTCTGGTAGGGCAAGATGGATCTCCATACCCCAGTGCCTATATATCTTATTTCCCAGTTGCATGTAAAAAATATTCATAATAATTTTTTTAAACATTTGATTTCACAACTTTGAATTCCAGATTCTTTCCCTTCTTCTCTTATCATCCACCCTTACTGGGAAGACAAGCAATTCAATATGGGTTGTGCATGTATAGTTACGTAAAACATTTCCATAGTGGATATATTGTGAAAGACTGACTATATTTCTCTCCGTCCTATCCCACCCCCCACTTGTTCTATTCTCTACTTTGACCCTGTCCCTTTTCAAAAGTGTGTGCTTTGTACAGGCACTGGGGTAGAGAGATCCATCTTGTCCTACCAGAAAGTCAGAGAGGCGATGGGTGAGGGGTTATACAATGGGATGCCTGTTTTGGGATGGTGGGTGGGGGAAAGATGGGGGGAAAATTTGTAACTCAAAATCTCATGGAAATGAATGATGTAAACAATTAAAAAAAAAGAAAAAAAGAGTAATGTATATCAAAACAAAGAACTAGAAATTGTAGGGATGCCTGTCAATTGGGGAATCACTGAACAAGTTGCCAGATATGATCATGATGGAATACCACTGTGCTATAAGAAATGATGAGCTCACTGATTTTAGAAAAAAAACATAAACTTTCATGAAATAAAGAAGAGTGAAATGAGCAAAAACCAAGAGAAAGTTGTATACAGTAACAAAAATGTCATATTAAGAACAATTTTGAGCAACGAAGTCGTTTTGACTATTATAAATCCCAAATTAACTACAAAGGACACATGAAGGAAGATGCTACCTGCATCCAGTAAAAGAACAGGTAAATAGAAGTATGCATAGACTGATTTTACATTTTCATGTCTCGTGATAGCCATTTCTAGGGTGGGGGAGTGGAGGGAAGAAAAAAAAAAGAAAAAAAGAAATTTACATGATAACTTTATTAGATATTTAAAAGGTACAGCAAGTTGTACTTACTAAATTTGCAGTTTCATGTGCAGTCATCTTTTTTTCTATCATGCTACATTATGGAAATACTTGTTTCATTCCATAAATTAAATTAAAATAAATAAAATAAAATAAAAACAAAAAAACCCCAAAAGTGTGTGCTTCTAACTACCCTCCCCCTCAACCTGCCCTCCCCTTCACCATTCCCCCTCTCATCGCCTTCTCCCCCTACTCTCCTGTAGGGCAAGATACCCAATTTAGTGTGTATGTCATTCCCTCCCTAAGCCAGATTCAATGAGAGTAAGCTTGACCCTTTCCCTTTTGCCTTCCTGTTCTTCCCCTCCATTGTAACAGTTATCCCTTTCCTCTTCTATATGAGATAATTTACTCCACTCTGTCTCTCCCCATCTCCTCTCATTATATTCCTCTCTCACTTTTCAATTTCACCTCTTATATATCATCCCTTCCTATTCCATTGATCCTGTGCCCTTTGTCTATGTATACCTGTATACATATATACACACACTCACATATGTATTCATACACACATATACCCTCCTATATGGACATATATGTATGTATACATATATACATTTATATTCCCTTCACCTATCCTCTTACTGAGAAAAGTTTCATAAGTTACAATTATCATTTTTCCATGTAGGCATGTAAATAGTTCAACTTTGATAAATTCCTTATGATTTCTTTTCCCTGTTACCTTCTAATGCTTTTCTGGCTTCTTGTATTTAAGTGTCAAATTTTCTATTCAGCTCTAGTTTTTTCATCAAGAATGCTTGAAAGTTTTCTATTTCATTGAATAACCATATTTTCCCCTGAAACATTATACTCAATTTTGCTGGGTAGGTGATTCTTGGTTTTAATCCTAGCCCCCTTGATCTCTGGAATATCATATTCCAGGCCCTTTGATCCCTTAATGTAGAAGCTGCTAGATCCTGTGTTATCCTGACTGTGTTTCCACAATATTCTTCTTGGCAGCTTGTAATATTTTGTCCTTGATCTGGGAACTACAGAACCTGTCTATAATATTTCTAGGAGTTCTCTTTTGGGGATCTTTTTCAAGAGGTGATAGGTGAATTCTTTCAATTTCTATTTTGCCCTCTGATTCTAGAATATCCGGGGAATTTTCCTTGAGAATTTCTTGAAGGATGGTTTCTAGGTTCTTTTTTTGATCATGGCTCTCAGGTAGTCTAATAATTTTTAAATTATCTCTACTGAATCTATTTTCCAGGTCAATGGTTTTTCCAATGAGATATTTCATATTGCCTTCTATTTTTTCCATTTGTTTGGATCTGTTTAATAGTATCTTGATTTCTCATAAAAATCATTAGCTTCCATTTGCTCCAGTCTAATTTTGAAGGAATTATTCTCTTCAGTGAGCTTTTGAAATTCTTTATCCATCTGGCAAATTTCGCTTTTTAAGACGTTCTTCTCCTCATTGGCTTTTTGGACTTCTTTTGCCATTTGAGTTATTCTGTTTTTTAAGGTGTTATTTTCTTCAGTCGGGTTGTTGACTTTCTTTTCATGATTTTCTTGCATCATTCTCATTTCTCTTCCCAATTTTTCCTCCTACTTGATTTTCAAAATCCTTCTTGAGCTCCTCCATGGCCTGTAACTCATTTATATTTTTCTTAGAAGCTTTTGGTGCAAGAGTTCTGACTTTGTTGTCTTCCTCCTGTTCAATGCTTTCATCCTTTTTGTTCCCAAAAGAGGAATCTAAAGTTGGATTGTTATGCTTGCTTTGCTTCCTTTGCTTGTTGATGTTGCCACTCAATTACTTGACTTTTGAGCTTTTTGCCACAGTAGAGCTCTGCTTCCAGAGGGGAGAGCTTTGTCCCAAATTGCTGGGAATTTTGCAGCTGCCAGAGCTATTAGGAGGGTGCTGTCTCTGCAGCCCCCACAAATTCTGGGTCACTGGTCACACACCTCAGGACCACCACCCAAGACCGTGATCCAGATCCAGGCAGGTTAAAGCAAGAGTGATTACTCTCTGAATGTTCACTCGGCCCCTCTACTATCTGCAGGCCAGGATCTCTGAAGCAGCCACATGGAGGTGGCTGCAGGGCCATTGCACCTCAGCAATTTCTAGTTCTGGGGGCAGAGGCCAGACCTGCTACTCCATCCCCCCAATTCCAAAAGAGTTCTACACTGACCTGTCACTTTTTCCTTCGCATTTATGGGTTGATAATTCTGGAAACTGCCACTGCTGCTGGTGATCCACTCTCCCAAAGTCCACTGCAGCGGCTGTTTAGGGTCTCCCTGGGGCTAAAACCACTGGCTCAAGCAGGGGTAGGCTCAGCTCCCAGTGCTCTGTGATAAACCCTTCCTGCCTGCCTGCCAAGCTGCCTTCAATGGGAGATTTGTTTCTCTCCGTCACTTTGTGGGTTCTGTAGCTCTAAAATTTGTTTAGAGTCATATTTTATAGATATTTGAGGTTGTTATGGGAGTAGCCACGGATTTTTCCTGCTTCTACACCCTTTCTTTCTTTTTATTAGCCATGTTAACTAATGGTTTATCTCTTTTATGAGTATTTTCATAAAACCAGAACCCACTTTTATTACTTAGAGTTTTTACAAATTTTCTTAATTCTTCCATGTTGTTTAATTGGAGATTTTTTGTTTGTTCTTTTTCTACTTTTTAAAATTACATGACTAATTCCTTCCTCTATTCTTTCACTGTTTTTATTTATATAAGCATTTAGAGATAGAAAGAAATTTTCCCTAAGTACTGCTTTGACTGCATCCCACAAATTTTGATATGTTGCCTTGTTGTTGTAATTCTCTTTAATGAAATTACTGGCTAATTCAATGATTTGTTCTTCTACCCACTCATTCTTTAGGATTAGATTATTTAGTTTCCAATACATTTTTAATCTGTGCTTCCACACCTTGGTAATTTCCATTGAATTGAGGTCTGTAAAAGCTGCATTTAATATTTCTGTATTTGTCTGTTTGTTTATGAGGTTTTTATGTACTAATACATGTTCATTTTTTTTTGTGAAGGTGCCATGTAGAGCTGAGGAAAAGTTATATTCCTTTTTATTTCCATTCAGTTCTCTCCAGGGTTCTATCATATCCAACTTTTCTAATATCCTTTTCCTCTCCTTAACTTCTTTTTAATTTATTTTAGGCATATATTTGCCTAATTCTGAGAGGGGAAAGTTGGGGTCACCCCTGAAATAATTTTATAATTTACTTCCATAAGTCATTTAACTTTTCCTTTTAAGAAGTTGGATACTCTACCATTTGTTTCCTATTTAGTTAATATTGATATTATATTATTGTCTATGGTACCTTTTAGCAAGATATACTTTTTCTGCTCATCTCTTTGAATTAGGTCTGTTTTAGTTTTTGCTTTGTCAGAGATCATGGGTTCCACCATTGCCTTTTATACTTCAGGTAAAGCCAAAGTGTGTTTACTGGGAGGGGGGGAGAAGGAGATTGTCTGAAGTTCAGATCTTTTCACACTGTTGTTTTCAGTCCTAGTTCTGGGGGTTTGAAAGTTTTTTGTGGTTCCAAAGTGATGTGATTTGGGGATAGGTTTGGTCTTTGCTTTCCTGGTCTGTGCTCTGGTTCCCAGGAAGAACCTGATCCCATGAGACTGCACTTGATACTGCTGTACAGGGTCGACCAGAAGTGACCTTACCTGTCAGTAACCTCGTTCCATTGGCATTGCAAGTCATATTGTTCTTCAGGGTCCCTGCTCCTTTTGTCCAGAATGTGTTCCTCTTTGCCCTTGAACTGTAACCCAGAAGTCTGTATAGGCAATGGAGTGTCCAATCACCTACCAATATTTTATCTAGTACTAGCACAGGTATCTCCATAATGGTTTTCTAGCCAATAACTAAGTCCCTTTATTATCTCTAGCTTGAAAGTTCCCAAAGCTGCTGTTGCTTGACTGTTAAAATTAATAAAATAAATAGAATAAGAATATAATATAATAAGAATAGGATAAAATCAATAGAAAATAATTCTGAGTTACAAAGTTTCCAAGTAAATAAATAATAATTTCATTGTAATGATTGACAGATTTTCTTTAAGTCAGGTTAACTAATTCCTCAGTAATTAGTGACAAAGGAGTGATTTCAGAACTTTAAGTTTTTGGTAGTCTGATATGGCACTGAAATAGTAAATTAATTTAGGTAGAACTGTCATTTTTATGATACCAATTCAGCCTGGTTGTGATGAGCAACAGAATAATTTTCCAGTTGTTTAGATCTGACTTTACTTGTTTGAAAAAATATTTTGTAATGGTGTTCATATAGTCCTAGGTTTGTCTTGGCAGGTAGACTCCCAGGTATTTTATATTGCCTAAAGTTATTTGAAATGGAATTTCTCTTTCTATCTCTTCCTGCTGGGCTTTGCTGGTAATATAATGAAATGCTGACGATTTATGTTGCCTTAGTTTATATTCTGCCACTGTGCTAAAGTTGTTAATGATTTCAACTAGTTTTCTAGCTAATTCTCTAGGATTCCCTAAGTATACTATCACATCATTTTCAAAGAGTGATAGCTTTGTTTCCTCATTAGCTAGAATTTTCTAATTCCTTCAACTTCTTTTTCTTCTCTTATTGCTAGAGCTAATATTTCCAGTACAATATTGAATATTAATGCTGATAATGGGCATCCTTGTTTCACCCCTGATCTTACTGGGGAAACTTCTAGCTTATCCCCATTACGTAATGCTTGCTGATGGTTTTAGAGATACTACTTATCATTTTAAGGAAGGCTCCATTTATTCCTATGGTCACTGGTGTTTTTCCCAGGAATGGATACTGCATTTTGTCAAAAACTTTTTCTGCACCTCTTGAGATAATCATATGGTTTCTGTTGGTTTTATTATTTACATGGTCACTTATGCAGATAGTTTTCCTAATATTGAACCAGGCCTACATTCCTGGTAAAAAGTCCACCTGGTCATAGTGTATGATCCTAGTTATATATTGCTATAATCTTGTTAGTACTTTATTTAAAATTCTTGCATCAATATTCACTTGGGAAATTGGTCTACAGTTTTCTCTCTCTTAGCTCTTCCTGGTATAAAAAGGATATTTGTGTCATAAAAGGAATGTGGCAGGACTCCTCCTTTGCCTATTTTCTCAAGTAAGTTATGTAATATTGGAATAATTGTTCTTTAAATGTTGGGTAGTAGTATTTACTTGTGAATCTATCTCACTCTGGGGATGTTTTCTTAGGGAGTTCATTGATGGCTTCTTCAATTTCTTTTTTTCTAAAATGGGGTTATATATTCTATTTTCTCTTCTTTTATGCTGGACAATTTATATTTTTATAATATTCATCTCTTTCACTTAGATTGTCAGATTTATTGACATACAGTTGGACAAAGTAGCTCCTAATTATTCCTTTAATTTCTTCTTCATTGATGGTGAAGTCACCTTTTTCATTTTTGATACTGGCCATTTGATTTTCATCTTTCCTTTTTAAACCAAATGTACACTTTTTATTATTTTACCCCTGTAAAATCAGCTCTAGTTTTTAGTTCCCTGTTTTTTTTTAACTTTCCATCTTTTATATTTCCTTTGATGTTTAAGATTTTGAATTTGTTCTTTTTCTAGCTTTTTCAGTTGCATGCCCAATTGATTGACCAGCTGGTTATGTATTTTACTGATGTAAGCATTTAGAGATGTAAAATTTCCCCTAGGTAGTGCTTTGGCTGCATCCCACAAATTTTGGTCTGTTGTCTCAGTGTTGTCATTTTCTTTTCTTTTCTTTTAAATAAATTAATTTATTTATTTTCTTGTTTACATCACTCATTTCCATGAGATTTTGAGTTAGAAATTTTCTCCCCATCTTCCCCTGCCCACCATCACAAAACAGCCATCCCACTGTATAGCCCCTCCCCCAATCTGCTCCCTCCTATGTCCTCCCTTTCACCCCTCTGACTTTCCGGTAGGGCAGGATGGGTCTCCCTTCTGCAGTGCCTGTATATCTTGATTCCCAGTTGGATGTAGTTAATAATAATAATACATATATACATATAGATTTTTAACATTTGATTATAGAACTTTAAATTCTAGATTATTTCCCTTCCCCCCTCATCACCCACCACCACTGGAAGGACACACAATTCAATACAGGCTGTACATGTGTAATTACGCAGAACATCCCCACAGTGGGCATATTGTGAGAGACTGATTATATGTCCCTCCTTCCTATCCCTCCCCACCTTGTTCTATTCTCTACCCTGTCCCTGTCCCTTTACAGAAGTGTGTGCTTCCAGCAACCCTTCCCCCCCCTACCCTGCCCTCCCCTCCATCATCCCAGCTCTCATCCCCATTCCCCCTACTCTTCTGTGTGGCAAGATACTCAGTTTAGGGTTTATGTCATTCCTTCCCTAAACCAAATTTAATTAGAGTAAGGTTGACCCTTTCCCTTTTGCCTTCCTATTCTTCCCCTCTATTGTAATAATTATCCCTGGCCTCTTCTAGATGAGATGATTAACCCCGCTCTGTCTCTCCCTGTCTCCTCTCATTCTAATCCTCTCTCACCTCAGAATTTCAGCTTTTAAAGTGTTGTCCCTGCCTATTCAATTGATCCTGTACCCTCTATGTACACATATATACACATACTCAGATATGTGTTCATACGCATATATAAATCCTCCTATATAGACAAATGTGTATGTATACATACATATACATTTATATTCCCTTCACCTATCCTCATACTGAGAAAAGTTTCATAACTTACAATTATCGTTTTTCCATGTTGGCATGTAAATAGTTAAATTTTGATAAGTTCCTTATTATTTCTATTCCATGTTTACCTTCTCATGCTTCTTGTATTTGAGTGTCAAATTTTCTTTTCAGTTCTGGTTTTTTGAGCAAGAATGCTTGAAAGTCCTCCACCTCACTGAATGACCATATTTGCCCCTGGAACATTATACTCAATTTTGCTGGGTAGGTGATTCTTGGGTTTAA
>CM053582.1:3692652-3707845 GCA_028627135.1 Pseudochirops cupreus
ATGAAAACTGAACATATGGAAAAGGGCATTCAAAAATTAATTGAGGAAAATAATTCATTGAAAATTGGAATGAGTCAAATTGAAGCTAAGGACTCTATGATGCAGCAAAAGTCAGTCAAACAAATCATAAAGATTGAAAAATTAGAAGAAAGTGCAAAATATCTCATTGGAAAAACAACTGACCTAGAAAACAGATCCAGGAGAGATAACCTAAGAATTATCAGCCTACCAGAAAGCCATGATGAAAAAAGCACCCTGGACAGCATCCTCCAAGAGACTGTCAAAGAAAACAGTCCTGAGAATTATTGGGGAGTGGGAAGGAGCAACTCCCATCAGTTAGGCAGCATATGGTCCTGAAAAGGCAGAACCCACCAAAGGGAGAGGACCACACTCCTGACCTCCAAATGATTTCTCCTTGGTAGTTGGGAGACCTCCAGACTAAGTTAGTCCTTAGGGAGGCAGAAACCACTGTAGAAGAAAGAAGAGTTGTTTTATGTGCTCAGTCAGTCATACAAGCATTTATTAAGAGCCTGCTGTGTGCTCGGTACTATGCGTCATCCTTCAACCTCTGCGCATTTTCCATCACACAAAAATAAGGCCTGCTTTGTATACCATGTTTTTAGCACAGTTAGTTACATAGGAGCTAACAGTCCTGTACTAAGAATGCAGGAACCGTATTTTTACAAAGGTATCATAATGGGCCTATTCCTCAAACATCTGGTGGCCTAATATTAGAAGATCCTCAAGCCTTATTGAAAGACAAATAAAATGAATCATCCTATGCAGAGATACAGTAAAGCTGATGGTCTGGTCCATTGTCACAGATATTTGTTGTCCTTGGATAAGAAATCCTGCAGTTTTATCTAAATAGACTTCTTTCCCAATTACGAAAAAATATATTTACTTCCTGTTGTCTCTTGCTCTTGAAGAGGGGGATTCTCTTCCTACAAAAAGTTCTGCCAGTTGTGTTCCAAATCCATCCCTTTTTTCCCTTGAAAGATTCCTCCTGTCTTTTTTCTCCCTCTCCTGTGACAAGCTTTGCTTCTCTATCCTGAGTGGTTGCATAATGCTGTGGACTGACGATGTATTCTAATTGGGTCTGAAAGGTAATAAAAACCCAACCTATTCCCTTGGATTGCAAAGTTGCTAGGACCACCACCACCAGCAATACCGCCAGTGACAGGTGTCCATCTCAAGAGATCCTGTTCCTCTGGTTTCAGAGAAAGCCTCCTAGTGACTAGGATCCCTCTTTGACTGAATCCAAACTTCACAGAAAAAATCCCCTTATTAAAAGGGGATTCATTGTTGGTGGAGTTGTGAACTGAACGAACCATTCTGGACAGCAATTTGGACCTATGCCCACAGGGATATAGAAAATGTGCATACCTTTTGACCCAGCAATACCACTTCTAGGGCTGTATCCTAAAGAGATCATAAAAATGGGGAAAGGACCAACATGTACAAAAATATAACAGCTTTTTTAGTGGTGGTCAAGAACTGGTGATTGAAGGGATGCCCATCAATTGGGAAATGGCTGAAGAAGATGTGGCATATGACTGTAATGGAATGCTATTCTACTATAAGAAATGATGAATAGGCAGACTTCAGGAAACCTGAAAAGACTTATATGAACTGATGCTAAGTGAATTGAGCAGAACCAGAACATCACACACAGTAACAGCCTCAGGGTGTGATGACGCACTTTGATAGACTTAGCTCTTCTCAGCAATTCAAGGACCTAAAACAATTCCAAAAGACATGATGGAAAATGTCATTCACACCCAGAAAAAGAAATATGCATCTTCAATGCAGATTGAAGCAGACCATTTTCTTTTTTGTTTTGTTTTATGTTTTTTTTTTCTCATGGTTCCTCCCATTCATTCTAATTCTTCTATACAACATGATTAATGTGGAAAATATGTTTAACAGGAATGCACATGTAGAGACTATATCAGATTGTATACCCATCTTGGGGATGGGGAGGTGATGGAAGGTGAGAAAATTTAAAACTTATGGAAGTGAATATTGAAAACTAAAAATGAATAAACTTTAAGAAATCCTTAAGACAGTGGTGCTCGACCTTCCTAATGCTGAGACCCTTTAATACTCATATGTGGGCTTATCTGCATATGGGTGGACCCACCTGGAGACAGATTGAGGAGCAGTGTCTCAGTTCCTAAGACAGTTGGAAATGTGTTTCCTGATGGTCATAGGCAGCCCCTGTGATTCCTGTGAAAGTGTCGTTCAACCCCCAAAGGGGTCGCGACCCACAGGTTGACAACTGCTGCCTTAAGAATACTTATAAAAAAGAAAAAAAACAACTCTTGTATCAACATTTTTTTTTTAAAGTATTTGTTCTGTAAAACTTGGACTCAGTCAAAAGGCCACACCCAAGGACATAGAGGGCTGGCCACATGTGGCCTCAAGGCTGCAATTTTCCCGCCCCTGTGTTAACCTTTCTTTGGAGAATCTAGGGAGAAGCCATGCTTATGCTCCCTGGATTCCCTAGGATGGGTTCCATAGTCTCCGTGGGAGGCAGAATTATATAAGGGAAGGAACACTGTCCAATCTAGAGGTAGGGTGATATACTCACTCTGATGGTTTGTACCTCTTTGGCCTTGCAGTATCTGGCCTCAGTTTCCTTATCTATAGAATTAAGGGTATGTACTAAGTAGCCTCTGATGTTTTTTCCAGCTATAGATCTAATATTTTCTGGCCAGCCTACCTAAAGACAGCCAGAAGGTTGTCCACTAAGGAATGAATTTCTTTGGCCACATCAACTGATAAATCCATTTATGACATTTGATAGACTTACATAGCACGTCATGTGCATCGCAGAACATAAGAGAGGATTTAAGATATGTTAACAACAGATTTTCATTTCAAGAAAGCCTGTATGATAAATATCGTGCTGAGAATTGTCGCTCATTTCTTTGCTTCTTTGTGAGTTTTCTTTTGCTCTCTGCTGTACACCTTTTTACTTTGTTCTTTTCCTCCCGCCCCCCCCAACATCCCCTCAGAAGGCTGCAATAGGTTAGATATGTTTCTGTATAGCTATAGATATATACATACACTTATACACATATACGTACATATATAGACATGTACTTTCCCAAACCTATTCTACTCCTGATATTTGTTTTCTATGTATGATTATATCTCTTGTTTCCAATCCCTCCTGCCTCCTCTACTTTATCTAACATGTTTCATTTTCCTTGGGTGGGTGGGGGTTCAAATTTTCTCGCACAAAATGACTAATATGGAAATTGTTTCTTGTTATTCGTTCTTTGTTCTCAAAGGGGACTATGATGACAAGGAGGTAATGCCATGACATGCAAGTGAATGGGATTTAAGAGGGGAAAGGCTGGGAGGGTTGTGCAAAGTCACCAGGTTCACCTCCTCCAGAGCCATCTGTGTCTAGTGGCAAGACATATATCAGGATGAGGACAGATGACTCTGGATGGAGGGACAGGGAGACCTTGGCATTGATTGGCCAACAATAGGTCCCAGAGGAAACCCTGCTTCGTCACTGTTGGGGGCCCCATTGGCTTAGAGAGAATGTAAATAGCAATTGTTTCTGTTTTGGCCAGAAACACTGAGGGACTTCCTCTCCCACATTGATTTTTTTTTTTTAATTAGGTGATCGAGGCCATTCTCTGCCTCATTTCTTACCTAGCCTTAATCAATGAAAAGGCATTTCCCCAGTCAAACTGAGACCTGGGAAATATGGGAATGTTTTACATGGATTGCACATGCACAACTGTAAGGTTGGGAATTCCCTTGGCTGGGGAACCCTGTACCTCCACCATAAATGTGAGCTGTTCTTTATGATGCTGAAGAAACATCAATGATCTGCAGATTGATTATAGGTAGTAGTTTAATCAATCATGATGAATACTTACAAAACAGGCCAATCTTCAGTTTGGGATGGCAGCCAGACATTTCAGTGGATTCCCACAAAAGACCCCCAAAATGTCCATGGGAATTATAGACAACAGACAAAGGAAGGAGGAGCTAGAGAGAGCATCACTTCTGATTAGTGGATATTTTTGCTTTTCTGCTTAGTAATGGGCTTGGATTTTAAGCCAATGTTATTCCCAAACATAAGTTTGTACACTGATCATGTACTGGTCACATATGGGCAATGATATTCTCAGTACAGCTTTCATTGGTCATAGTACTTTAAGGTATTGCTCTAAGGTACAATTTTTAACTGGTCACCATATATGGGCTTCCACCTTTCATAGAGTTCAAGTTTTTATGGCTCTTCACTTGTACTCTATCTGATGGTTTTTCCCCAGTAGGGACCTCACAATCCACCACTGAAAAGCCACCCATATATTCTTTCCAAATATCTTCTGCAAGGTCCCTGGGGCAACTCTATACTAGGGTGCTTAGGGCCTTTTTGAGTGCAGTCATCATGGTCCCATTCGTAAGCATAAACCACTCAAGCACCATAAGCACAGAAAGGAAAACAACATGATCAATGACAAAATTATCATAATTGTTGCAATTTTCTTCTATCCCAACCCTGTGGACGTGAAGGAAGAATCAATGGCATTTCGGGGTTCATAGGAGAACTGAATTTCTGAACTTAGTCCAGGCTAGCTCAGTTTCTGAAATAGGTTCAGAGACAAATAAACATGGCTTGGTCAGTTTTACAACATATTGGGGAGTGATAGAGAATAGAATCAATTACAAAATGGGATCAGAACAATTTGATTTTTTTTCGATTTCCCCCTTTTTCTCAATTGGAGGTGTATTCAATGATGATCATCAGCCCACCCCCAACTTTCATTTAATTGACAAATTTCATCTTGGAATCCAGACGTCCCATGTAGCTGTCTTGTCTCTGGAACATCTTTTCTCATGGAAATCTGGAAAATATCTTGTCCTCAGTAGCAACTCTCCAGTAGAATTGTTTCTCTGCTTCCGAGTTAATTGAAGAGACTCGTTAGATGTTCCTGCTAAAATCTTTTACAAAACAGATCTGAATACAAGTTAGTACAACCTCTCAAATTTTACTTCTCTAATATCTAGGTCATATTGTAAAAAGCAGCTGAGACCTTTAAGGTCCTGGTCTTAAAAAGAGAGCCTCAAAGAAGGAAGCCAGAAGTTGCTTGAAGCTTCAAAAAATTTAGGTTTTTACCTGCCCAAGAAAAATCATTTACATTTGACATACAGGATTGTCTGATCTTATTACTTTCTCAAAATTTCCATTCTGATTCCAGTTCCTTTAGAAGGATCAGATGCTATTGAGGAATTGCTCCTATACATCAAAATATAAGTAACAACATTCTTGCAAGTAGAAGCATTCTGCTGCTGAGTTCAACAGTTACACAAATGAATTGACATAAGAAATTGACTTTATTCCAATGAAAATTAAAGACTTGGGAGGATACTTAAATAATTAATTCCAAACAGTGCATATCAATAAGTTGTTTAAAATAAAACGTGTACCACATTATTAATAAAATTGAATGAAATTAACTTTTCCATTAATGGAACACAAAAAAAGGAGTTACATCCCTAAATAAAATTGATTGTACTGAAATTCTCTTCTCCAAATCAAACTGAAGGTGTATCTGATGTCGACCCCACAAATTAATAAATTCCTATCTTTCTTTCACAAACTTAAAAAAAATCTTTGCCTAATTATTCCCATATTATTCAGAAAGGATGAGATTTTTAGGGATTTATTTTTTCACATGATTATGTCGGCAGGCAGGAGACAAGCCCAAGTATGAATTTCCCTAGTAATGTGGGATAGGGAATGACTACATATTTGGAACGAAAACAGCAACCTCTCACATACTTGTATTGTGCTTATATCTTTTCTGACCAGTTGTTCTGATTATAGGAGTTGGGTACAAATGAATAAAATAGGGAAATGATTTTAACAGGACCAAACTAGTCCTTCAGGCTTAAGCCTCAGGGCACATAAATGACAGGATGAAGCAATCGTAGCTTTGTCTGATGTCAGGGAAGAGTCACAGTTTAACAACCAACCATGCAGTAATAATTCTACCTCACCACCAGAATCAGGAATAGCCAGGTGTACAACATGCCTATTCAAAGAAACATAACGAGAAAACTGAGCTAGGAGGATCCCACCTTGGGCTGATGCGAAGGTTGTCCTCTCGGCTTTTTCCCAAGTACAGACCTCTACCTGTAACAGTTCAGGATCCCATTGCCTCTGAGTAGCTTCTGGTATTTCTCTAGAAAGGTGGATTTACTGACTTGATGATTCATCAGACAACGATACCTAAATTCAAACCTCAAAATAAAATAAGTTATAGTCTCAAGAGCTTTTACTTCAAATGGCAGGTTTCACGAATCTCAGCTAAGGGCTAGATACAATTATTTGTACTCTCAATTATTTGTTAAAAAATGATAAAAAGATAGGAATAGTTTACAGATGAAGTAATCAAAGAGATCTATAGCCATTTGGAAAAAAAATAATCTGAATTGCTATCAAGAGGAGAAATGCAAAGTAAAAAAAATTTGTGAGTTACTACCTCACATGTACAAGATCTGCTCACAAGACAGAAAAGAAAATGAAAACTGCTAGAGGGGATGTGGGAAAATTGAGACATTATTACACTGTTGGTGGAGTTGTGAAATGATTCAACCATTCTGTAGAGGAACTTGGAACTATGCTTAGAGGACTATACCTAGCAATTCCACTTACTAGATCTGTATGCCAAAAGACATTTTTTAAAAAGGAAAAGGACCTGTATGTATAAAATTATTGATAGCAGCTCCTTTCTGGTGGCAAAAATTGGAAATTGAGGGGATGAGCATCAGTGGGGGAATGGCTGAACAATTGTAGTATATGATTTTGATAGATTACTATAATGCTATGAGAAATGATGATCAGGATAGTCTTAGAAAAACCTAGAAACTTTTTCATGAACTAATGGAAAGGGAAATGAGTAGTAGCAGGAGAACATGATACACAGTAACAGGTATATTATAAGATGATCAGTTATGAATGATTTAGCTATTCTCAGCAGTATAATTATCCAAGGCAATTTGGAAGGACTTGGGTGGAAAAACACTGTCCATCCGCAGAGAAAGAACTGATGGTGTCTGAATATAGATCAAAGCATACATTTTTTAACTATATTTTTCTTGAGTGTTACTTTTGGTTTATGTTTCCTTTTGCCATAGGATTAATACAGAAATATGTTTTACATTACTACAAAAGTATAACCTATTTCAAACATTTGGTTGCTCAGTAAGGGGGCGGGTGGGGGTTGAGAAAGGGGGAGAGAAAGAAGTTGAAACTTAAAATTTAAAAAATGAAAGTAAAAATTTCTTTTTACATGATAGTAGAGGAAAATAAATTACTAAATAAATATTGAAACAACAGCAATGACAACCACAGCATAAGTGGACCATCCTAGAGGCCCTTTGTATAACGTGATTTTACCCAGGAATGTAGAAAAGGGCAGGAGGGGACCGTACTCTGGTGGAGGAGGGGCCGTCAAATGGTTCAAGGACACATGAGGGTTGGGCACAGAGAAGCAAGAGCAGGGGAAGGAACACATGGCTGGAGGGGCCAGTCACAGGAGGGCCTCCCTGGAACAGAAAGGAAGAACGCGCCAGCAGGCAGACACATGGGGGCCAGATGTGGAAACATCCAGGAGACAACAGGCGACACATGGTGGGGACCAGGGACATACACCCAGGACCCCAAGGTGGTTGGACAAAATGCCAAAACACAGGCACCAAACTCTCAGGCAAGTGGGCAGACTGAAACCATGGTCTCCTCTCTTAGCACTGGAAGTCTCAAGTGAAGACCCAATGCAGAAGTGGTGGTAGCTGCATCTCTGCAGGTCTGTTCTTCTCCTTTCACATGGAGCGTGAGTTTTTAGATTTTTTTTTTCCAGGGGGAGGGTGGTAGGAGGCCACAGAGCATCAAGGTGAGAAGCAGGAGCAGAAAGAGATCCCAGTACATTAAGGTAGAGTTTATATAGCCATGTTTTGGGAATGCAGATTTCTTCCTTATATAAAGTCCAGTTTATATAATGGGAATTTACATAAAGCAACATCTGACTTTTTTAGTCTGACTTTTCCTTACCCCATTTGAGGTTTTCTTGCCAAAGATACTGGAGTGGTTTGCCATTTCCTTCTGCAGCTCATTTGACAGATGAGGAACTGAGGGAAACACAGTTAAGTGACATGCTGAAGGTCACACAGCTACTGAAGTGAATCAGGCCAGATTTGAGCTCAAGAAGATGAGTCTTCCTGACTTCAGGCCATGCAGAACATCAAGCTGCTCAGAAAACAGTTTCAACATGTTAATAACTGAAAGGGAGATCAATGCAAAAGATTAGGTATGCAATATACATAAGGAAACAAATAAAATAAAATATTGTTGAATAAATCCAAAGACAGCATTTGGGGAAGGCAGGTGGTGGTGAGGACACACTATTTGAGTTTTTAAAAGAGATGGAATAAGGGAAATGGGTTTTGCCAGAAATATGATAGGTCATCAACACTTCTCCCCACCAATTAAATTAAACTACAAATAGATATGTGAATTTGGTGTCAAAGGGGAATGAACAGCAAATGAGAGGAGCAAGGAGGAAAGTACTTTTCACATCGATGGATGGGGCAAGAGGGTAGGACAGAACAGACAACAGAGAGAATCACAGAAAATACAATGGGTGACTGATTCTAAAGTTGAAATGTTTTTGCACAAACAGATCAAATGCAGTTAAAACGAGAAGGGTAACAGTTAAGGGAGGAAAAGCATCTCTGCAATAAAGTTCTCTAAGGACTGTTGCATATGCAAGATAGAGAAGAAACTGATTCCAATTTCCAAGATTAAGGGCCATTCTCCAGTAGGTCAAAAGATATGAACGGGAAGATTTCAAAGGAAGAAATCTAATGTATGCATAGCCCTATGACAAAGTGGTCCAAATCCCTCACAATGAGAGAAATGCACATTAAAACCAGTCTCTTCTTTCAGCCTTTAAATCATAGAGATCCCCAGGTTCAGGGACAGGCCGGTCTTTCTGTTCAACAACAAGGTACATGAAAATGCCCCTTTTGCCTGGGTCTATTGACACCAGAACAAAAAATAAATGTGCTACCAATTTAAATGATGCCAAAAGAAAGAGATGAAAGGGTGAAGGGGAGGAGAAGACTTCCTAGACTCCCTCCATTCTCCCCAGGCTCAAGGCCAAAACAAGGATTGGATGAAGGGAGGAAGAAAGGAAAGAACAAAGGACAGAGATGTCCACCAGAGGAGGGGGGGGCAGAGAGTGCCCCCAAAGGCTACTTATTGCTGGTCTCCAGGAAGCCCACCCCACCTGCCGAACCTCAGGCCCCAGACTTCCAGACAAAGACCTGGGCAGACAGGAAGCCCCAGGCAGGAGGAGCAGGCACACACAGGTTCACTGGGGACACACACCCAATGATCCCACCTACATACCCGCCAGGCATAAACAAAGATATTGATACTCCCAGGACCTTCCACCCACCATTACATACATCCTCCTGGGCACTAAGCGAAGCCACTTGGGGTGGGTGGGGGCTCAGCTTCGTGAAAAGGTTTGGGGAACAGAAGAGAAGAAAAGGAGAAGAAAGAAAGGGGCTGAGACAGGAGAAGGGAGAGGGCACTTACCTCACTCACAGCCACTTAGACACTAGCAGGACCCTCAGGAATGGGTAAGTCTGGAAGATGGGGAGAAGATGGGGGTAATGGAACGGAGCTGTGGGGTGGGATTGGGTGGGGAGGGAAGGGGAAAGGAAGTGCAGGAGGGGCACACAGACCTCCCCCTGCTGGTCCCACTCACATCCTTCTCCAGACAAAGAAGACTTACACTTTAAGGAGAGTGGGAGGGGGCGGGTACTGGATGTCACTGAAAGCAGGGGCTAGTCTCGTCCAGAATAGAGGGGGAAAAGAGGAGGGAAGGGAGGGAGTCTCTGACATCACGCCCAGAACAGGGGGGAGCCCCCCAAGTCGTTTCTCTCAGCCTCCATCACCCAAAATGCCTAGGGGCAGGGGCTGCAGCTGCATCTCCCACCTGGATATGGGCCTGGTGCTGACCAGGGTCCCAAGGTCCTGAGGGCAGGATGCTGGGGCTGGGATGGAGGAGGGAGGGGAGAGGGGGGCAGCAGGTGAGCTCAGTTTAGGATTGTAGAGGGGCTGCACCTTTATGGAAACTGGAAGGGAAGAGACAAAGAGGGGAAGGGGGAGGCCGAGGGAGGGCTGTCCTGGGCTCCACAAAAGGGAACAAAGAGCACAGGAGCTGCAGCGCCTCTGCAAACCACTAGCCCTTGAATCGGACTTGGATTCCCCACAACCCCCCGAGCAGAGGAGAAAAGAGGCGGGGGGTGTCTGAGGAAGGGGCAGGGCTCATGCTCCTTTCTCCAGGCAGGAGACAAAGATCAAGCCCGGCAGGGAGAGAGGGAGGTGGGGGAGCCCCGAGAGAGGCAGCGCCTCTGCCCCCTCTCTTTATCTGTGGGGACCCTGGTCTAAATCCTTTGTACTATAAACCATCTAGACTAGAGCCTGGACAAGATGGAGCAACACTCTCCTTTCTGCCTCAGTGTCCTCTACCACCGGACGTAATAAATTTCTTTCTATAGGTAGTTCAGATTTGGGTCTCAGTTCTCTCTAACACCAGCCTCCCTGCCACTAGTGAACTGGCATTGTGGAGAGACACCTGGAATTGCAGTCACGAGACCTAGACTAGGGGTGGGGAACCTGCGGTCTCAAGGCCACATGTGGCCCTCTAGGTCCTCAAGGGCGGTCCTTTTCATCCAAACTTCACAGAACAAATTTGTTCCCCACTCCTGTCCTAGACTGTCTCTTCTCTCGCCAGCCCCAAGGCCGCGCAAAGGATGGGAGGACAAAAGGATGGAAAAATTCACCTGAAGAGAGGGAGGGAAGGAGTGCCCTCAAAGGCTTCTCCCTGCTGGCCTCCACCTTACCCCATGATCCCCAAGCCCTAGACCTCCCCACAAAGGCCTAAGCAGGCAGGAAGCCCCAGGTAGGAGCAGGCACACATATACACACACAGGTACACATACGATCCTACCTACACAGACAACACACGCAGAAACAAAGGTATCAATACTCCCACAGCCCCCCCCCCCCCCACTGCCCATGCAGGAGCCTCTGCACTAAAATGAGGCAATTTGGGGTGGAGGAGGGTCAGGAGAAGATGGAAGAGGAGACAGAAGAGAACATAAAGGGGGATGTGGAGGGGTCGCAGGAGGACCTGTGGCAGAAGTGGGGCTTACCTCATGCACACCCACCTAGGAACGATTACGAACTTCGGGGTTCCCTAAGGGAGGGAGGGGTTTGGTGGGAGAGGAGGTTAGGGCCTGGCCGATCTCCAGCTGCTCATGAGCCCCTCCCCACCTCTGACACAGGGGAAAAGGGTACTCACTCTTCGTCCTCCTCCTCAACCTCTTCCTCCTGAGGATGCAGTCATCCTCATCCTCCTCATCCCCCTTTTCTCCTAGTCCTCCTCAGGCAAAGAGGATTAGGTTGGGGGTGGGGGTGTGAGTTCGGTGATGGGTCACAGTTGGGGCAGGACCAGTCTCCTCCCAGAGCAGAGGGAGGAGGGCAAGGAGAGGCGAGGGGGCTCTGGGATGGCAGGCCTAAAGCAGGGGTAGCCGCCCTCTCAGTCATTTCTCTCAACTCCCATCACCCAAGTCTCAAAATGCATCCTTCACTTGGAGGAGGGCCTGGGGCTGAGCCAGGTCCCACGTTCCTTAGGGCAGGCTGCTGGGGCTGGGTGGCATGGGGTGGGGCGGCTAAACTCAACCTGGGATTGTTGGAGGTCACCCCCTTTATGGAAAACCAGGAGGTGGAGGGCAGAGAGGCAGAGGGGGTGTCCTGGCCTCCACAGGAGGGAACAGCACAGTATTTGCAGCAGCAGCAGCAGCAGATGATCACCAGCCCCTGAATGGGACTTGGATTCCTGACAACCCCCAGAGCACAGGAGGAAAGGGATGGTCTCCGGCACGGGCTGGTCTCAGTCTCCTTTCTTCAGGAAAGAGGAGACAAAAATCAGGCCTGAGTTTGGGAGGGACATGGAGGCACCCAGGCATTCACACATGTCTTTTTATGATGCGCCCCCTCCCCGGGCTTGGAGGAAACTGGAGGAGACTGCTGCTGGGCAACTCCCCCTTCCAATGCAGGAGAGCTGAGGCATAGGGTTGGGAATCCTCCCACACTCCAGGATGCTGCCCTACCCATGAGGAGCATCACCCAGGGAACTCAGAGCTCCTAAGAGGGCCAGGCATCTTGCCAGGAGTCCTAGAAGCTGAGAAGAAGGCCTCTTGACCAGACAGCTGCAGTGATGGGGAATGGACACCTAAGGGTTGTGGGGGACTCCCAGAGAAGGGAAATCTCTCCATTGACAACTTCTCTGCCTGCAATTTGTATCCAAGGAAACTGGCCTATAGCACCGATGCCTTAGATCACTCAGCCCCCACAAGAAATACAGATGGTAGGTGGTAGAAGGTAGAGGGTCGGCCCTGCCACAAGAACCACTAACCATGTCAGAGGATCACCAAGAAGGGGAGTCCAAGGAAATGGGCCAGCATCTAAGGCCAGAGGCCATGGGTCAGGCAAAGTGTTAATGTAGCTCATAGAAAAGGACAAAACTCGGAGGAAATGTGTACAAGAAAATGGCTAGTCTTAAATAGGAAGGATATTTGTTAAACAACTAACCAATTTTGGCCATCTCTACCAGTGTCAAATCAGGATAGTCCAAGCATTGTGTAAAAGAAAAATTAACGTTGGTGTACACAAAAATAAGACATTAAGCATGACTAGATGTAGTCTTTCTACCTGTAGTAGCACTGGGACTCCAATCTGGAGTCTATAGCCCATTGTTCCTGTCACTGGACCATGGGGGTTCTCCATCCTGAACAAAGTCTATCCTTCAAATCTATGAGGGTCCTTACTTCAAGCCCCCAAATGGGTCCACAGAATTATAAACTTAACTCTCCAGCTGAAAGAAACCTCAGCGTCCAATCCTCTTCTACTACAGAAGAAAATGAAGCCCAGGGAGGTCAAGAGCCTTGCCCCAAATTACACTTAGGCTCTGAGACAGAGAGTTGGAAGGGACCTACTAGTCAAAATAGTTAAACCTCATTTTACAGAGGAAAAAACTGAACTGCAGAGTGGCGTGAAGGGTGTTATTTTAATATTAATCTATATAATATGTGTAATGAATATGCTAATAGATTAGATTTTTCAGAATTGCCTCTTCTGGCTTGCAAGGCAGAAGCTTGCACTGCAGCTCCAAATGATCAAACCCTTGACAAAGCTCTCACAATCAATCACTGCCTTCTTGTGCCTGTGGAGTTTAAGTGAAGTGAATCAAAGACGGTAGAACCTGTTCCCATCACGGAATGATGGTCTTGTGACCCACCAAGTAACAACACCACAAGGACCTGAAACAATACTGTTCCCACAGCAATCCAGGACAGCCACCTTGCAGACTGGTGTGCTTGTTGAGGGAAACCACCCAGGCATTGCTAACAGCTGTTTGGAATTCACCTTCACCACCTCCCTTCCCTCTTGTAATTTATGTATATAACCTCTGCCTTCACTACAGTAAGGTGGAATTGTGATCAGGAGAATTTCCAACTTGCAAATCTGTTCCTCATAACGAAACTAATTCATTACACCACTACTTGTGTAGGAGCACTCCTGTCTTTAGGCCAGGTTTGTGCTGCTCTGAGAATTCCCAGGTAAGAGACTGACTCAGTAAAATTCCGTGGACAGTGGTGATGGGAATTGTCTTAGGTCACATAGCTAGTAAATGTCCATAGTTAGTCAGGTAGGATGTGAACCCATATTTTCCTGACTCTGAATTGAGTGGTGGATCCATTACATTCTGCTGCCTCTTATCCTCTCATCTCAGCAGTGTACTCTCATCTCTCTAGATGTTCTAGGATTAGAAGGATGAGGGGTAAGTTTCTTTTTTAAATGTCAAAAGAAAAGTCATTTCCAAAATCTATCCAGTTTCACCTCATGAACATTCAACAGACACTTACTGGCCTGAATTCAAAACTTTGGTGGAATTCCTCTCTACATCTTATGCTCGCTCTAAAGTGAGAAGTCTTTATTCCAGTTTGACCTTTGGCTAAAATGAGTTATCAAGGATTTACACAACAGCTTAGGTTAGATAAGATATCAACAGATATAAAATTGTCACTTCAGCACCAAAGACCCTGGACAGCTCTCCCAGATATCCTCTCAGGTAACAACCAAATCTAATCATGCATCAGAGGGGTCCCATGGGAACATGGTAGCATAACCATTGGCAGCTAGGTGACACTGTGGCTACAGTGCTGGACCTGGCGTCATGAAGACTTGTTCCTGAGATAAAATCTGGCTTCAGACACTTATTAACTGTGTTACCCCAGGCATCTTTCTCTCTCTCTTTTTTTTTTTAAATTAATTTATTCATTCACTTTTAGTTTACAACATTCAGCTCCACAATCCCTTGAGTTCCGAATTTTCTCCCTTTCCTTCTCCTCCTCCAAAGGCGGCATACAATCAAATACTGGATCTACAAATACCTTCATGTTAAACAATAGTCAGGTTGTAAAGAAGGATTATACCCAATGGAATGAACAACAGGAAACAGGAGAAAAAAGAAAAAGAAAGAGAGGAAGTAGTTTGCTTCAATCTGTGTTCAAACTCTGTAGTTCTTTCTCTGGATGTGGACATCTCTTTCCATAATGAATCTTTTGGAGTGGTCTTATAACCTTTCATTGCTGAGAGGAGCCCAGTCTATCAAAGTTAGTCATCACACCTATGTTGTGTCTGTAATTGTCTACAAATTTCTCCTGGTTCTGCTCTTGGTATCTTTCTCTCGATACTTTCATCTCCTTAAGGTTTTGTGACATTACTCTCTCCAGGATCTCTTTCCTTTTTTTTTTTTTAATTTTTTTTATTTACTCATTTACTTTTAATTTACAAGATTCTGTTCCACAATCACTTGAGTTTCAGATTTTCTCCCCTCCCTTCCCCCCCCCCCATTGTGGCGTGCAATCATGTATAGGATCTGCAAATACTTTCACATTGAACAATAGTTTGGTCATATAGAAGGATTGTAACCAATGAGTGATCACTGGGAAAAGGCAAAAAAAAAAAAAAAGCAAAACCAGACATGAAAGAGAACGATAACGAGTTTTGCTTCAGTCT
>CM053582.1:3708345-3728293 GCA_028627135.1 Pseudochirops cupreus
TTTGGTAATAAAATCAAAAGTTTGGATTCTTGATGCAATGTTGTGACTGTTTGTGAAACTTTATTGTAATGTTTGTGCCTAGCCCTGTGTGGCTAGAAAACTGAACTTCTTGTGACTCTGTGTAAACCAAGCATTGCATGGCTAGGAAATTGAAGCACTTCTATGGGCCTTTGGTGTTAAATCATGTTTCTGCGAGCCCCTCGCAGGCCTGACTACTCCTGCTTGTAAACATCCCTGCTCCTGAGCTAAGGGACCTGGAGAAGACCACATCAGATACAGATGGCATCTCCAGCTTCTCCAGATTGGGCCTGCGCAGGAATTGCTATAGCCCTAGATTATTGCTTTTTATTCTCATTGTGCTACTTTGATGCCCCTTACTGTTAGAAAGGATGTTTTTGAAAAAGTCTTGTATGACAATTTCTGAAGGCTGACAAAGTTTTCAATTGAGTATTGTTAAATTGATGTAACGAGTTGTAAAGCAGAACAGTGTTTGCTGTTCCAATATGAATTTGTGGCTATTCCATGAACTAAGCAGAGGTTAACATTTGTAACTGAGTGTATATGTAAAAGATTCAATTTGTGAAGTATCTCTTTCTTCCAAAGTGAATATGATTAGAGGATAGACAAGCTTTGTGACACAAGGATGTATGTCTGCTATTCAGTTGTGAGGTTTAAGTCCGAAACCTCTTTTGATTAAGGTCTACAGTTATGTTAGTGAAGAATATCTTATGAGGCACCTAGTCTATGCAGCATGTAGAAATATTAAGGACAGTTAAATAGTTTAATAGCAGGGAGAGAGGGGGTGGGGGAGCCCCCCAGAGAGGCAGCGCCTCTGTCCCCTCTCTTGATGTGTGGGGGCCCTGGTCTAAATCCATTGTACTATAAACCGTCTAGACTAGAGCCTGGACAAGATAGAGCCACACTCTCCTTTCTGCCTCAGTGCTCTCTACCACGGGACTTAACAAATTTCTTTCTACAAGCATTTCAGATTTGGGTCTCGGTTCTCTCCAACACCAGCCTCCCTGCCACTAGTGAATTGGCATTGTGGAGAGATATCTGGAATTGGAGTCACAAGACCTAAACTAGGGGTGGGGAACCTGCAGTCTCGAAGCCACATGTGGCCCTCTAGGTCCTCAAGGGCGGTCCTTTTCATCCAAACTTCACAGAACAAATTTGTTCCCCACTCCTGTCCTAGGCTGTCTCCTCTCTCGCCAGCCCCAAGGCCGCGCCAAAGATGGGAGGACGAAAGGATAGAAAAATTCACCTGAAGAGAGGGAGAGAAGGAGTGCCCTCAAAGGCTTCTCCCTGCTGGCCTCCACCTCACCCCATGATCCCCAAGCCCTAGACCTCCCCACAAAGGCCTGGGCAGGCAGGAAGCCCCAGGCAGGAGCAGGCACACATGTGTACACACACGTATACATACAATTCTACCTACACAGACAACACACGCAGAAACAAAGGTATCAATACTCCCACGCCTGCCCCCCCCAACCCATGCAGGCGCATCTGCATTAAAATGAGCCAGTTTAGGGTGGGGGAGGGTCAGGAGAACATGGAAGAGGAGACAGAAGAGAACATAAAGGGGGATGTGGAGGAGTCGCAGGAGGACCTGTGGCAGAAAAGGGGCTTACCTCATGCACACCCACTTAGGAACGAGTAGGAACTTTGGGGTTCCCTAAGGGAGGGAGGGGTTAGGTGGGAGAGGAGGTTAGGGCCTGGCAGATCTCCAGCTGCTCACGACCCCCTCGCCACCTCTGACTCAGGGGCAAAGGGACCTCACTCGTCGTCCTCCTCCTTAACCTCTTCCTCCATGCAGTCATCCTCATCCTCCTCATCCCCCTTTTCTCCTAGTCCTCCTCAGACAAATAGGATTAGGTTGGGAGGGGTGAGTGTGGTGACATCACAGATGGGGCAGGACCAGTCTCCTCCCAGAGCAGAGGGAGGAGGGCAAGGAGAGGTGAGGGGGCTCTGGGATGGCAGGCCTAAAGCAGGGGTAGGCGCCCTCTCAGTCATTTCTCTCAACTCCCATCACCCAAGTCTCGAAATGCATCCTTCACTTGGAGGAGGGCCTGGGGCTGAGCCAGGTCCCAGGTTCCTGAGGGCAGGCTGCTGGAGCTGGGTGGCATGGGGTAGGGTGGCTGAACTGAACCTGGGATTGTTGGAGGTCACCCCCTTTGTGGAAAACCAGGAGGTGCAGGGCAGAGAGGCAGAGGAGGTGTCCTGGCCTCCACAGAAAGGAACAGCACAGTATCTGCAGCAGCAGCAGCAGATGTCCACCAGCCCCTGAATGGGACTTGGATTCCTGACAACCCCCAGAGCAGAGGAGGAAAGGGATGGTCTGGGGCACAGGCTGGTCTGTCTCCTTTATTCAGGAAAGAGGAGACAAAATCAGGCCTGAGTTTGGGAGGGACATGGAGGCACCCAGACATGCACACATATTTATTTCTGACCCCCTCCTCTGGGCTTGGAGGAAACTGGAGGAGACTGCTGCTGGGCAACCCCCCCCTCCAATGCAGGACAGCTTAGGCAAAGGGGTGGGGATCCTCCCACACTCCAGGATGCTGCCCTACTAATGAGGAGCATCACCAAGGAACCCAGAGCTCCTAAGGGGGGCAGGCATCTTGCCAGGAGTCCTAGAAGCTGAGAAGAAGGCCTCTTGACCAGACAGCTGCAATGATGGGGAATGGACACCTAAGGGTTGTGGGGGACTCCCAGAGAAGGGAAATCTCTCCACTGACAACTTCTCTGCCTGCAATTTGTATCCAAGGAAACTTGCCTAGAGCATAGATGCCTTAGGTCACTCAGCCCCCACAACAAACACAGATAGTAGGTGGTAGAAGGTAGAGGGTCAGGCCTGCCATAAGAAGCACTAACCATGTCAGAGGATCACCAAGAAGGGGAGTCCAAGGAAATGGGCCAGCATCTAAGGCCAGAGGCCATGCCCCAGTCAAAGTGTTAATGCAGCCCACTGAAAAGGACAAAACTCGGAGGAAATGTGTACAAGAAAATGGCTGGTCTTAACTAGGAAGGATATTTGTTAAATAACTAACCAATTTTGGCCAACTCTACCAGTGTCAAATCAGGATAGCCCAAGCATCCTATAAAAGAAGAATTAACCTTGGTGTACACAAAAATAAGACATTAAGGATGACTAGTAGTCTTTCTACCAGTGATAGCACTGGGACTCCAATCTGGAGTCTATAGTCCATTGTTCTTGTCACTGGACCATGCATGGCCTCCATCCTGAACAAAGTCTATCCTTCAAATCTATGAGGGTCCTTACTTCAAGCCCCCAAATGGGTCCACAGAATTATAGACTTAACTCTCCAGCTGAAAGAAACCTTAGCGTCCAATCCTCTTCTACTACAGAAGAAAATGAAGCCCAGGGAGGTCAAGAGCCTTGCCCCAAATTACACTTAGGCTCTGAGACAGAGAGTTGGAAGGGACCTACTAGTCAAACTAGTTAAACCTTCTCATTTTACATAGGAAAAAAACTGAACTACAGAGTGGTGTGAAGGGTGTGATTTTCATATTAATCGATATAATATGTGTAATGAATATGCTAATAGATCAGATTTTTCAGAATTGCCTCTTCTGGCTTGCAAGGCAGAAGCTTGCACTGCAGCTCGAAATGACCAAACCCTTGACAAAGCTCTCACAGTGACTGCATTCTTGTGCCTGTGGACCTTAGGTGAAGTGAATCAAAGATGGTAGAACCTGTTCCCATCAAGGAATGATGGTCCTGTGACCTACCAAGTAACAACACCCCAAGGACCTGAAACAATACTGTTCCCACAGCAATCCAAGACAGCCATATTGTGGACTGGTGCGCTTGTTAAGGGAAATCACCCAGGCCTTGAAAACAGCTGTTTGGAATTCTCCTTCACCACTTCCCTTCCCTCTTGTATTTTATGTATATAACCTCTGCCTTCATTACAATAAGGTGGAATTGTGATCAGGAGAATTTCCAACTTGCAAATCTGTTCCTCATAATGAAACTAGTTCATTACACCACCACTTGTGTACGAGCACTTCTGTCTTTAGGCCAGGTTTGTGCTGCTCTGAGAATTCCCAGGTAAGAGATTGACTCAGTAAAATTCTGTGAACAGTGGTGATGGGAATTGCCTGAGGTCACATAGCTAGTAAGTGTCCACAGTTAGGCAGGTAGGATGTGAACCCACATTTTCCTGACTCTGAATTGAGTGGTGGATCCATTACATTCTGCTGCCTCTTATCTTCTCATCTCACTAGTGTACCCTCATCTCTCTAGATGTTCTAAGATTAGAAGGATAATGGGTAAGTTTCTTTTTTAACTGTCAAAAGAAAAGTCATTTCCAAAATCTATCCAGTTTCACTTCATGAACATTCAACAGCCACTTATTGGCCTGAATTCAAAACGTTGGTGGAATTCCTGTCTACATCCTATGCTCCCTCTAATGTGAGAAGTCTTTATTCCAGTTTGACCTTTTGCTAAAATGAGTTATCAAGGATTTACACAACAGCTTAGGTTAGATGAGATATCAACAGATATAAAATTGTCACTTCAGCACCAAAGACCCTGGACAGCTCTCCCAGATATCCTCTCAGGTAACAACCAAATCTAATCATGCATCAGAGGGGTCCCATGGGAACATGGTAGCACAACCACTGGCAGCTAGGTGACACTGTGGCTACAGTGATGGGCCTGGCATCATGGAGACTCTTGTTCCTGAGATAAAATCTCACTTCAGATACTTATTAACTGTGTTACCCTAGGCATCTTTCTCTCTCTTTTTTTAAAAAATTAACTTATTCATTCACTTTTAGTTTACAACGTTCAGCTCCACAATCCCTTGAGTTCCGAATTTTCTCCCCTTCCTTCTCCTCCTCCAAAGGTGGCATAAAATCAAATACTGGATCTCCAAATACCTTCATGTTAAACAATAGTCAGATTGTAAAGAAGGATTATACCCAATGGAATGAACAACGGGAAAGAGGAGAAAAAAACAAAAAGAGAGCAAGAAGTTTGCTTCAATTGTGTTCAAACTCTGTAGTTCATTCTCTCGATGAGGACATCTCTTTCCATCATGAATCTTTTCAAGTGGTCTTATAACCTTTCATTGCTGAGAGGAGCCCAGTCTATCAAAGTTAGTCATCACACCTATGTTGTGTCTGTAATTGTCTACAAATTTCTCGTGGTTCTGCTCTTGGCACTCTTCTCTTGATACTTTAATCTCTTTAAGGTTTTGTGACATTACTTTCTCCAGGATCTCCTGTTAATTGGTCAAGAACCATTTTTTTTCAAGGCTACCAGCCTCTAGGCCATTAGATTTATATCTTTTTTCCATAAAAATATCAAGATATTTTTATTTCAAATATTCCAAATACTGATATAATCCACATAAACAAAAGGTTTTTGGGGCCCTTGATAAATTTTTGCTTTTTAATTTTTTTAGTCTTTATTAATTTGTTTGTTTACTTTTAATTTATGAGATTCAGGTCCACAGTTCCTTGAATTTCAAATTTTCTCCCCTTCTCTCTCTTCTCCCCCCACCCCCTGCCATGGCAATATGGAATCAAGTATAGGATCTACAAATACTTTCACATTAGACATTAGTCAGGTTATAAAGAAGGACTGTAAGGGGTGGAATGAACAATAGCAAAGAGGAAACAAAACCAAACAAGAAAAAGAAAGAGAGCACGTAGTTTGCTTCAATCTTCATTCAAACTTGTTCTTTCTAGTTCCTTCTCTGATGTAGAAGTCTCTATCCATCACGAGTCTTTTGGAGTTGTCTCATACCCCTGTATTGTTGAGAAGAGAACAAACATTTTTAATTGGTCAGCAAACATTTATTAAGTTCCTCTGTGTCAAGCACTATAGTAAATGCTGGAAACAGAAAGAAATGTAAAAGACAGTACATGTCCCCAGCACCTACCCATGGTCACTCCTCCTCAGTATCCTTCACAGGATCTTTATCCAGGTCATGCCTGGTAACCATGACTGTCCCACTGGGCTCTGTCCTGGGCTGCCTTCCCTTCCACCTTGATTAGTTGGTTGGTTGTTGTTCTTCTTTCTCCAGGAGGACCAAAATGACATCGCTATGATAGAGACAAGTTATAACGTGTCCAGCTGTTGCTGATCAGACCAATACAAGCTTGGAATATTCTACTCCCCGGTGGGAAGAAATAGTCCATGTGGGCATTTGGGGTGAACTCTCTAAATGGGCACATCTTGCATTCATTTTTGAGCTACTTCATTTCTGCTCAGCTCATGGAGCATGGCACCTTCTCTGATGTGGGCACACCATAATGAACAGTCCTGTGCCAGTGTCTCCCATGTCACAATCAATTCAAAAGTTCTTAAGAGAGACTTTCAGAATGTCCCTGTATCACTTTTTCTGACCATCACGTGAATGCCTACCCAGGATGAGTTCTCCATAAACTAGTCTTTTTGGTAAGCATATGTCTTGCATTTGAATAATGATGTGAGCCCATCAGAGTTATGCTCTCTGAAGTAGAGTTTGTAGGCTTGCCACTTCAATTTGAGAAAGGACCTCAGTGTTTGGTATCTTATCAGTACAATACTAATGGAAATGAACTTCTCTATAGCATTCAAAACTTCTCCATTTTCTGTAACCAGTGGTTCCACTTATGGATGGTGTGGTGGTGGTTGATGGGGCACCTCTGTTTTCTTGGTGTTAATTGTTAGGCCAAAATTAGCACAGACAACAGGGAAGAGATCCATACTTTGGTGGAACTCAGCTTCAGGGGCTGCATTGAGTGCACAATCATCTGCAAATAGAAAATCATGCACCAACACTCCTTCTACTTTAGTCTTGACTTGTAGCCTTTTCAAGTTGAAGAATTGACCCTCAGTGGGGTAGCTGACCTTGATGCTGTGTTCGTCCTCACTGAAGGCATTTGACAACATGGCTGAAAATATCATACTGAAAAGCTTGGGAGCAAGCATACAGTCTTGTTTCACTCTGTTGGCAACTGGCAAAGCACAAAAGCACTGTCCATTTTCCAGAACTATGGCAACCATGCCATCATGAAATTCATGGGCAATGCTGATGAAATTCTCCAGTTCAGCCAAATTTTGACATAATTTGCCATAAGCCATCATGACTGACAGTATCAAAAACCTTGGTCAGATCTACAAACACTGCCTACAGACCTCTGTTCTGCTCCGGGCATTTCTTCTGGATTTCTTAGGCAGCAAACACCATATTGATCATTCCTCAGCCCTTTCTAAAGTCACACTGGTTCTCAGGTAAATGACCATCTTCCAAGGGAAAGATCAGCCTATTAGGAGGACTCTGGCAAGAATATAAGTAAGGGAGAGACCTCTCCCCTGCAATTGTCAAAGTAATATCTATTTCCTGTACCTTTATACGGATGCATAATGGAAGCATCTTTGAACTTCTAGGGGATTACCTCCTCATGGGCTGATGGCATAGCCCAGAAAATTTCAGTCAGCTTTTGTATCAGCAATAGACTTGTCACCTTGTAAATCTCAGCTGGAATAGAATCAGCACCACAAGCTTTGCCATATTGGAAAGGAGCTTGTCCTGGACCATAAACTTTCTTGTCACCCTGATGAGGTCAGAGTAGGGAGAGCTGGTTCAGATTTGAAAAAATTCAATCAGACTTTCTCTTTAGCCAAAGGGAGCTTTATTAACACAAAAGCATGCGGGCCTGAGACTTACTGAGGAGCTAAACAAAGACCCTGCTATAGCACAAGGACCAGACTTATATAGCCAGAAAGCTATACAATGTTTAGGATAGTGATGTAAGTTTTAGGGTTTCTATAGGGGGTTGAAGATTTAGGGACAAGATAAGTCTTGTAAGATAAGGACAGGGGATGAGGAAGATGAATGACACAAGATAAGGGGGGGGCAGGGAATCTTTATGACAGGATGGGAGGAGACAAGGAATTTTAGGATAAGGTGAATTTTAAGGTCAAGGTAAGTCTTGCAAGACAGGAGTACAGGCTGAGGACAAGGAATTTATGGCACAGGATGGGAGGAGACAAGGAATTTTAGGATAAGGTGAAGTTTTGTGTGGTATTTCAAGATAAGAGGACACTTTAGAATGCCAGGGAATTAGCAACTCAACCTTTAGGGCACCTCTGTATTTTAGGGTGCCTTTAGAGGTTAAACGAGGGAAGGGGCAACTGAGCCTTTAGGACACCTTTGTATCTACATCAACCCCCCCTCCCATCCTGGGTCATAAAATTTCCTCTGTCTCCCTTATCTTGGGTCATCCATCTTCCTCATCTTGTGCCTAAATCTCAAAACCCCATTGGAAACCCTAAAATTATATCATCAAACTACAGGCTTTGTATGGAAGGAAAAAAGTTTGTATCTAGTGTTCCTGCCATGCCATTTAAATGCCTTTGCTGAGAAAGAAAATCTATTAGCTTAGTGTGAAGGGGAAACACGGGAGGGAGAGTTGCTCAACTAGTGTTAGTACCCTGGGGGTAGTATCCCCACATACATGTGTATAGAAGTCTGGTCCTTTTTCTATATCATTGCCTTTGCATAACTCCTTGCTAAGTCTCAAGTCCGCATCCTTTTGTCTTAACAAAGCTCATTTGGCTTAAGAGAAGGTCTGTTTGAATTCTTTCAAAAGAAATTTGAACCAGCTCTCCCAACTCTGAACCCAGAGAGGGCAATGTTCCAAATTGCTCTACAGAGTGGTTGAGTAAGTTCACAACTCTACCAAGGGTGCATTAATGCCCCATTTTCCCCAGGTCCCCTCCACCATTTGTCTTTTTCCTTTTCTGTCCTATTAGCCAAATGTAATAGTAATCAGTTTAGCAGGATACTTAGCACTTAGTAAGTGCTAAGTGTAGAAGGTGCAAACTCCGTCCCACTGTTGAGAAGGCATGAACTCCCCTGTTGATGTGGATGAAGGGGATTGGCTGAGCCCCTGTTGATGTGGAAGAAGGGGATTGGCTGAGCCCCTGTTGATGTGGAAGAAGGGGATTGGCTGAGGTGTGTACATAAGCAAGAATTCCAGAAACAGACAGACAGAATTGGAATTTTGCTCCTGGTGAAAGAATTGTGGAGACTGAAGCTGACTGAGAGAGAGAGGGAGAGAGGGAGAGTTTCTCTCCCAGCATCTGGAAGCTGAGAACTGAGATGGAATTTTCCTGAGACCAGAATCTGGTGAGGGCTTGCCTGCAAGGCTGAGAGGGCTTGCCTGGGCTTGCCTGGAAGGCTGAAAGGGCTTGCCTGGAAGGCTGCCTGAAAAGCTGAGAGGGCTTGCCTGAAGAAGCATGACCGGGATAAGACTTTGTTTGTTCGTGGCCTGGCTGATCCTTGAGTTCCAGGCAAGAGAAGTGGTGAAGAGTTTGAGATGTGCTGCACCCTGTGAACTTCAGTATGTGCCAGGGACTGCCCTGAGGACTGGACAAAGGCCTGGGAGCTGTCTACCTCTGAGGATTGGACAAGGACCTTGGAGCTGTCTGCTTCTGAATCCAGGTGACTGGTGGATTCAGGAGGGAGCTGGGACCTTGGAAGGGGATCCAGGGAATCAGAGAGATCACCCAGAGTCAAGATGAAGAAAAGGCCTCCCCTTGGATGAAATTGAGGTTTTCTGGACACTGAGGGGTGGAGGGTTTGTGTGGTTTTCAAATGACTGTATGTGTGCTTAATGATATTTAGTAATTGTGAATCTAGATTAGTGACCGAGTAAGTTAATGATTGCCCCATGAGTGGAAGTTTGATTCTATTGTTCCTTGTTCTGAATATTGTGGCCACTGCAGTGAAAACTGTGTGGTCATTTTCTGTGATAAGATGTAATGTTGTGAATATTATAATGTTTTGAATGTTTGTCTTGATTGTATTTGTACTTGATTGTACTTGATAAGTAATGCCATGCACCAGCAGATTCCCAAAGGAATGCTACTGTGAACAGCTTTTAGAGTTCAGATTACAAAATATAGTGAACACTCTGTTTATTCCATTACAAATCTTCAATCAGAGGCTGCATGACCATTTTTCAGGTTATGAGGGAATTCCTTTTAGGGAGAGGGTTAAACTCGATGGCTTCTCATGTTCCTTCCAGGTCCCACACTGTGAGATTCTTGGCTAAAGACAGTTCTGGAGCAGCCTCTGTCATTTAGCACCCGAGTATCCAAGGACAATTCAATTCCCTCTCTGAGCTAGTTTCCCCATCTGTCCTAGGTGTTTGTCTATAAAAATTAAACTCAGACAGTGTGGTCCACAGACCCCCCTTTTGACCATATGCCCACCACAGATAAAGTGTATATATGCATATAAATACATATGTGAGTGTGTGCATATATGTATACATAGACAGAGGGCACAGGATCAATTGAATAGGAAGGAATGATATTTTAAAAGGTGAAATTGAGAAGTGGGAGATGAATAGAATGAGAAGAGAGAGGGATAGACAGAATGGGGTTAATCATCTCATATAGAAGAGGCAAGGGATAACTGTTACAATGGAGGGGAAGAACAGGAAGGCAAAATGGAAAGGGTTAACCTTACCCTCATTGAATTTGGCTTAGGGAAGGAATGGCATACACTCTAAATTGGGTATCTTGGCCTACAGGAGAGTAGTGGGGGAGTAAATGAGAGGGGGGTGATGGAGGGGAGGGCAGGTTGGGGGGGAGGGTGGTTAGAAGCACACACTTCTGTAAAGGGACAGGGACAAAGTAGAGGACAGAACAAGTGGGGGGCTGGATAGGAAGTAGGGAAGTATCGTTAGTGTTACACAATATGTCCATCGTGGCCATGTTCTACATAACTACACATGTACGGCCTGTATTGAATTGCTTGTCTTTCCAGTGGGGGTAGGGTGATGAGGGAGGAAGGTTAAGAATCTAGAATTTAAAGTTTTAAAATCAAATGTTAAATATATATATATATATATAATGCCAATACAATGCCAATCATCATGCAGCAGGCTCTTAATAAACGCTTCTTTGATTTAGCACATAAAGAGTTAAGACAACTTTTCTTACTTCTTTAGCAGGAATGACAAGAGATTTCTTCAAGAAACCTAGAGATATATGGAGAATGTCTTACATAAAAAATAGCATGATAAGACAAAAATGATTGGGACTTAAGAGAAGCAGAAGAGATCCAGAAAAAGCTAACAAACTCCATGAAAAAGATCTTAACATTACCGATAATCATGACAATGTGGTTACTGATCTAGAGCCAGATGTCCTGGAGAATGAAGAAAATGGACCTTAGGAAGCAATACAAACAGTAAGGCTAATGGAGCGGATGGAATTACAGCTGAGTTTTTTAATATCCTAAAATGTGATGCTGCTAATGGGCTGCACTCAATATGGCAGCACATTTAGAATACTCAACAGTGGCCGCTGGATTGGAAAAGATCAGTTTGTATCCCCCTCCTAGAGAAGGGCGATGCCAAGGAATGTTCAAAGTTATTGAACAATTTTGTTCATTTCATATGCCAGCAACATTATTTTTAAACTGTTATTTAACATTTATATTAAATATAACAAAAAATTAACATTTTAAGACAATAAGATTATTACTGTCATTAATATTTAAAAATATGAAAATATCTTAACTGATACATAATATTTCATTTTTCTCAATTATATGTAAAAACAATTTTAAACATTCATTTTAAAAATGGAGTTCCAAATTCTCTGCCTCCATCCCTATGCCCCTCATTGAAAAGGCAAGCCATTTGATATAGGTTATCCATGTGCAGTCATATAGAACTTATTTCTATATTAGTCATGTGGTAAAAGAAAAAACAGATCAAAATAAAATTCCAACGGAACTAAAGAACACAAAAAAATTATGCTTTATGCTGTCTTTAGGCACCATCAATTCTTTCTCTGGGGATTGATAGCATTTGTCATAAGTCCTTCAGAGTTTTCTTGGATTATTGTATTGCTGAGAACAGCTAAGTTATTCACAGCTGATCATCTTACAATATTGCTGTTACTTTGTACACAGTACATTTCACTTTGCAGCAGCCCAAGCAAGTCTTTTCAGGTTTTTCTGGCAGCATCTTGCTCATCATTTCTTATAATACTTATAATATTCCATGATAACTACATACCACAACTTGTTCAGCCATCTCCTCAATTTCTACTTCTTTGCCCCTAGAAAGGAGCAGCTATAAATATTTTTGTGCTTATAGATCCTTTTCCTTTTTGTTTTTTATCTCTTTCGGGATACAGACCTAGTAGTGGTATTACTAAGTCAAAGTTATGCATGGTTTTGTAGCCCTTTGGCCACAGTTCCAAACTGCTCTACAGAATGATTGAATCAGTTCACAACAATGTACAACTGTGCATTAACAATTCATATTAATGTTCCTCTTCCCCCACATCTCACCCAGTATTTGTCATTTGCCTTTCAAGTCCCATTAGACAATCTGATAGGTATGAGATAGTACCTCTGAATTGTTTCAATTTGCATTTATCCAATCAATAGTGAGTTAGAGTATTTTTTCACATGGTTATAGCTAGTTTTGATTGCTTAATCTGAAAACTGATATCTTTTAATCAATTATCAATTGGGGATTGGCTCTTATTTTTCATAAATATGACTGTTCTCTATATGTTTGAGAAACGTGGACTTTATCAGAGAATCTTGCTTCAAAATTTTTTTCACAATTATTATTGTGGACCATATTCCCCTCCATCCTATCTTCCCATCCCCATTTATTCTATTCTTTCTTTTTTCACAATGTCCCTCCTGAAAACTATTTTGCTTCTGACTACCCCCTCCCCCACTTTGCCCTCCCTCCTATCACTGCTCCCTTTCCTTTCCTTACACCCCTACTCTTCTACTTTTGTGTAGGTTAAGACAGATTTCTATACCCAGTTGAGAGGGTATGTTTATAGTAAGATTCAATTACTTTCCCCCCAACTCCCTCCTCTTCCTTTGCACTGTAAGAACTTTTTCTTGCCTCTTTTATGAGAGATAATTTACCCCATTGGACCACTCCCTTTCTCTCTCTCCCAGTACATTCCTTTCCCACCTCTGAATTTTATTTTGTAGATATCATGCCTTCATATTGAACTCAATCCTGTACCCTCTGTTTTCATAGATTCCTTCTAACTGCCCTAATAATGAGAAAAGGTCTTATGAGGTATCTTGGTTTGTGGTTTTTGTTTTTTTTTTATTTTTATTTTTTGCTTTTTGGAGGGGGAGGATAGGGCAATTGGGGCTAAGTGACTTGCCCAAGGTCACATGGCTAGTATGTGTTGGAGGCCATATTTGAACTCATGTCCTCCTGACTCCAGGGCTGTTGCTCTATTCAGTGCGTCACCTAGCCGCCCCATGTGATTTGTCTTGCACTGGAAAATTGTTTCACCCTGTACTCTTGTGGGTTCTGCTGCTCCAAGATTTGTTTTAGTGCATTATTTAAAGCTCTTTGGAGGGTCTTGGCCTTCAAATCCCTTCATAAACAGGCTTCTTTACCTTTCTAGTCTTTTTAAGACCTGAAACTCACCTCCAATACTCTGGGAGATCCACTAACACTCACCTCCTCCCTAGTTCTCACAAGTGACATTACAATCTCCCAACTCTCTTCCCTTTTCAGTGACTGCCCCCAGGACTGGAATATATCTACTTCTCCTGGCAGCCTTGGCTTACTTCAAATCTCAAACACAATCTCACCTTCTTTTGGAAGACTTTCCTAATCCCTCTTAATTTTAGTGTGTTCATTCTGTTGCTTATTTCTAGGTGAGGTGAGTCCTGTCTCCTCAATTCCATCTTGTCTTCATCACAGTTTTTCTTAATATTATACAAGCTAGGTTTCCACAATATGTGAAGTGAAAATTGCCAGAAGAGCTGTCTTGTTTTTGAAGAGGCAGAGGAACTAGAGGCTAAATTGCCAGCATTTGCTGGATTATGATGAAAGCAAGGGAGTTCTAGAACAAACATTTACTTCTTGACTACACAAAAGCCTTTGACTCAGTGTATTACAACAAAATACTGCAAGTCCTCAACAAGATGGGAGTACCAGATCAACTTACTTGTTTCTTACGGAGCCTGTATGCTGTCCAAGAAGCAACAGTTCGAAGCACTGAGTGGTTTAAGATGGGAAAAGGAGAACGACCAGGCTGTATATGGTCACGTGGTTTTTGAAATTCATAAATTTAAATACATAAAATAATACATAAGTATTTAATATATAAGACATGTACATACATGTATATATGTTTATATGCATCGCATATCATGTGAAATGCCAGGCTGGATGAATTAAAAGCTGGAATTAAGGCTCCTAGTAGAAATATCAACAATCTCACACATGCACATCATAAAAATGGGACTCAGTGGAAAAGACCCTAATGTGGGGAAAGGTTAAAGGCAAAATAAGAAGTAAATGGCAGAGGATGAAATGGACAGGTAGTGCCATGGACAACAACGAACATGAACTTGGGCAGACTTCGGGCATGGCATGATATGGTCCCAGGGGTGGCAAATAGACAGAGGTGACTGAATGACTGAACAACAACAACAAAGGGGAAGGGCAATGACAAGGAGTTGGTGAAACCTGGGAAACTGCCATGGAAGGAAAGCAGTCTCTACTTTACCCTATTACCACATCCTGGGGGCAGGGATAGGACTTTCACCACAGATGGGCTGGAGATTTGGTAGCCAGATGATTCAACAATGCAGTTATCCAGTCCGAACCTCTCTGCATACACCCAGTCTCTTATCTCCAACTGCCTATAGAACATTTTCAATTGGATATTCTATAGACATCTTGAACTCAACATGTCCAGCACTGAACTCATTATGTTACCTCCCACCCCCCATAATCATTCCATCTTCCTACCTTGCCCATTACTACACAGGACAGTTAAGTACTGTCAATACTACCCAAGTCACCCAGGCTTGCAAGCTAGGAGTCATCCCAGATTTCTGACACTCTCTCACCTCCTGATATCCAATCTTTTGCCAAGATCTGTCCATTTCCGCTTCCTAATATCTTTTGAATATGACCACTTCTCTCCTGGCGCAACCCCTCATCACTTAACATCTGGACTATTGCAATAACTTGGTGTCCCTGCCCCAAGTCTCTCTCCACTCCAATTCTTCTGGGTTTCAGTGATCTTCCTAATGCAAACATCTGATGATATCACCCTCCTCCTTACTCAGTAAATTTTTATGACTCCCAGTCACCTCCCAGATTGGATGTAAAATCCTTTGGCCTTCAAATCCCTTCATAAACAGGCTTCTTTACCTTTCTAGTCTTTTTAAGACCTGAAACTCACCTCCAATACTCTGGGAGATCCACTAACACTCACCTCCTCCCTAGTTCTCACAAGTGACATTACAATCTCCCAACTCTCTTCCCTTTTCAGTGACTGCCCCCAGGACTGGAATACATCTACTTCTCCTGGCAGCCTTGGCTTACTTCAAATCTCAAACACAATCTCACCTTCTTTTGGAAGACTTTCCTAATCCCTCTTAATTTTAGTGTGTTCATTCTGTTGCTTATTTCTAATTCATTTAGCTTTCTTGTGCATAGTTCTTTCTATGCCATCTCCCCAAATAGACTATGGGTTCCTTGAGAGCAAGGACTGTCTTTCTGCTTTTTTTCAGACTCCAGTAGTTTTTAAAAATTATTTTTTTGTGTGATTTTGCACAGAACCTAGAGGAGGTAGCTTTCCCTAGTAGCGGGTGGTTCTAAATGAATTTAAATGTTAAAAATAAAGGAAGAGGGACTTTGCAAAACTGTGTCTGTTATGTATTTATAAATCTGTATCTGTACGTGTATATGTGTATAGACACATACACAGAGCACTTTAAATGAGTGAACCCAACTGGCAAGTTAGACTAAAGCAATTGATATTGTTACTAAATTATATCTGCTTATGGAGAAAATTATAAAAACATTAAGACATACCATAAACAGAATTAATCTTAGGTAAACAGCATGGCCCGAGCCACAGGATTGTCATAACTTGTAAATTTAATAGAGGACGCAGATTAAAATCTCGACTTTTAAGCCTCCTAGAGAAACTTAGAAGAAACTCAGGCCCATTTCAATGTTGTGTGAATTCTTGTATGTTCTAGGTGAGTCCATTTTGTGAATAGTAGAACTAAGCTTAGGAATAGTGGGCTCGTTGTGTCAGACAGAAAGTACCTTTAGACAGTCAGAATAATCTTTAAGAGATCTAAACAAGAACATAGATGGAAAAGCCTGAACTCTGATATCATGGGAAATCTGTGCTACCTCATTTGGGGTTTTTGCTAGGCCATGCTGGCAGGTGCTCCCAAACATTTGTTTTCTTCTGTTTTTTTCCTTTGGATAAACTGTTCAAAGGAAAAAAGATTATAAAACGTAAAACATTTCAAAAAGTCTTCAGAAAAGACAAATTGTTCTTTTCCCTGTTTCCGATGTTGGCCATATTGGAGGATGCAGAAATAAAAGAAAGAGACATTATTAATAATGAAAGACTAAATTTGTTATTCTCTACTCACAGTTTCTAAATTATGATTTGAGAGTTCTTAGAAAGTATTTTGATGAGCTTCTGAGGTACCAGCAAACTTTGTGATGTTTAACAAAAACAAAAATTGATAGATTATTCCATAAAAAGGGAACATTAAAATGGCTAGAAACTGATTTTGAAGATATATTTTGAATTTCAACATCTGTTTTATTAATCATGGAATCTGTTCAGGAGAGATTCAGTGAAATCCAGAGAAGTGTTTAAAAAGAAAAGAAAAATACTTAGGAAAATAATAAATTAGAATAAAACTCCTGTGAGTTTCAACAATTCCACAGCTCAGAAATTTACAAAGAGAAACACTGCCTTAAAATTTGTGGATGTCACTCTGTGAAATTGGTTTTAACTTTAGTGTAGATTTAAGCAAGCCTGCTTAAAAATTTAAGGTTGTAACAAATTTATTATAAGAAGTATGAATTTTACTTTACAGGAAAGTTACAGGCCAACTTCAGATTCCAAAAGAAGAAATACCGAGTAGGAATTTACTTTCCCTTTTGTGGCTTACTGCTCTTAAACAAGAACCTGAACACACCAAATAAACCCTGTTATCAACCCCTAAGTTGGGACTCCTAGATTGATGGGGACTCCCAAAGTGCTTCCAGAAAGAGAAAAGCTTGTTTTGAAATCACAAAGCAACTGAAAGTAAGCAAAATGTAATGATACCTCTGTAGTTTAAATCAATTGTTTATGTAAATTAGAAACTCAGTAAAAGTTGTGTTGAAGTCAGTGGAAGTGAACATGGTATTTTAGTAGAACTATAATAACTAAGATTATGATAACTTAGGGTAAGAATTATTGAAGATAGAATGAAACAAGAATATAGAATAATAGGAATGTATAGGAATAGATTAAGTTCATGCACACCTAACAGATGGTACTCAGACTACAAAAGATCAAACTAAAAGGCATATATGGTTTCTAAATCATAATATAAAAATCAGAAATTTGGAGAGAACAAAACTACAAATTCTTTCAGGATGTTCCTTGCCTCGTTGTCAATCATAAATTCAAGCATAACCACATTGATAATATGGGCTCCTGAAATTTGAAATCTTGGCAGGTAGTGGCTGGAGGAATTAAACTAATAGAACAAAGTAAGGAGAGTGTTGGATAAGGTAAATGAAAGGTCCAGGTTTGCAGGATTATTTTTAAATTGAAAGAAAAGATCATTTCAGCAAGTCAGGATGAGAAGAATGGGTAGAAAGGTCAAGGAAAGTTGGAGTCTGCATTGACAGAGGACAGGTGCAGAGCTTAAAATAAGAGGCTCAAGCTTTGTAAAAGGAAATTTGAGGAATGATTTTGATCTGAAAAAAAAATTTAAAGGATGATTTCAATAATTTTTTCTAAGAAAATGCCCGAAAGTACACTGGTTGGGAGTAAGTAAATAAGAGAGAGAGAGAGACAGAGAGAGAGAGACAGAGAGAGAGAGAGAGAGAGAGAGAGACAGAGAGAGACAGAGAGAGAGACAGAGAGAGAGACAGAGAGACAGAGAGACAGAGAGAGAAAGAGCGAGAGAAACAGAGAGACAGAGACAGAGAGAAAGAGACAGAGACACAGAGACAGAGACAGAGACAGACAGACAGAAAGACACAGAGAGACAGAATTGTTTTGGCTCTTTGGCTTACCCAAAGAAATAAAGAAGCAGTCATGGGGGTTGGGAGTTCACCATGATCTTTTTTTCATGTAAGCCAGTTAAAAACAATGGACCCTTGTGAAAACTGAGGTTTAGTTATTGCCAATAATAAATCCAAATGAAGAACTGATAGGGTTGAAACTGTTTGTAATTGTATGTATGTACAATAATGATGATGATAACAGTACTTACTTCTCAGGCTAGTTGGAGGAATTAAAGGATTCTGAAGGGTTTAGCACAATGAACAAAGTACAAATGTCGACTATCGTTTGGTTTTGGACTAAAGAAAGTATGAAAGGTAATAGAAATCATGGATGATTTTCTCCGAAGGATAACTTGAGATTTTATGTATAATATAACTAATGAGGTCTGACTGGAGAAGAACGTGAGAAATTTGGCATTATCTTTAAAAAACAAACATGCTATTTTTTAGAACTCTAAATTTTGTTTGTTTTGTAGAATTTGGAGGACTGTGAAATGTTTTATTAGAAATGTGAATTCTCCTTTAATTAGGAAAATATGCTTTTAAAAACATACAGTTATATGAAATTTTTCTGAAATATTGCACAATGCTGCTAGGCTACTTCCTTATTGAGTTATTCAAATGAATGTGATAACAACTTTTGAGGGGAAAAAAGAAAAAACACACTGTAATTATGAAGTGCCTTTTGCCTTAAATTCTTATGATTTAAGAAGAGGTTTGAGGACATGTGACACAATTTTCAAACGGGCATTCAGAATCTCCTATGCAAAATTTCATCTATAATTGGGAAGAGGGTAAAATGATTTTCCCATTGGAAGCATCTATTTGATTATATTAAGAGGAACAAAAGGCTCATTTTCCAATTCAGGCCCTCTAGATGTAACAATTGAAATTCTCTGATGTTTCAGGTGAATTATGTGTTCTCAATTTGATGTTTCTCTGATAACTCTATTTTATATAGAGTCTGAATGGAGTCTTTCTCCATGCTCCTGGATCCTGAGAAGATCTAGAAGGAAGAAATCCCTTTAGAACTGTCCTAAGAATGTGACTTATTCCAGAGATGTACATCTTTTGCTTCTACAGTTATAAAGCATGCTGAAAATACTCCACAGAATGGGGCTCTAGTACACAATAGACCTTTGAATGTTTTTATCTGTAGCATGTGCCGTTACTTCTGTGCCAAAGGGGAGTGCCCTTGGAAAATATGATCAATATGCCAGTCATAGACATAGGCTTCAAACTGTAGGGTAACCCAGTCAGCTTTTGAAATTGTATCACTGCCATCAGTCCTAGCGCTATTTCCCATGAGTAATGAATAATGTTGTTCCTAGACTTCATAATCAGGTATGACAAAAATCGTTCATTGGACCCCAAAGATGCTGGGTCTGCCACCAGGTCCACTGACACCTGAAATCATGAGTGCCTATTCTTATTCACATACTTTTGAGTCTAAAAAAAAAAAGATAAATGTGTTATAACCAAGGTTAAGAAGACAGATTGCCCCTCATGTCACCTGAAAAAATGTCTCATAGGAAGGATAGACATAGCAAAAAGAGTGAAACTAGGGGTGTCAGTTGTTTTTCCTAGCAATAATTTACCCAATAGATGATGCCCTACATCAAACCAGCAGAATGATGATAGAAACTGGCCAACTTTTTGAAACTTTTTACCCTTAAATACAACTACTGATCAAGTGTGCAGTGAGCAGAACCAGGAGAACATTGTACACATTAACAGCAACACTGTGTGATGACCAACATTACAGATTTAGTTCTTCTCAGCAATGCAAAGATCTAAGACAATTCCAAAAGACTCATGATAGAAAATGCTATCCCCATCCAGAGAAAGAACTATGGAG
>CM053582.1:3728793-3743831 GCA_028627135.1 Pseudochirops cupreus
ATCACTATCACCTGCCCTGGGCAGGATTCCCCTTTCTCCATCAATAAACTTTTGTAAATCTGCCAAAAGACAGCTGAGCCTGTAATTCTTTTCAGACGCGAACCTAGAAAGGATTTCTCATTAGAAATCCCCCAAAACCTATCCCTCAACATTCTCCTGAATTGTTTTGTCTTCCTCACTAGAAAAGAAACTCACTTAGTGGAAGGATTGTATTTTCTTTCTTGTATTTTTAAACTCAGCATTTTGTTTGCAATACCTAAGCACCCAATAAATTCCAGAACTCTACATTTTCATCTGTCTACCTGTAATTTATGAAATTGAGTTAAAATGCCTGATTCTTTGGTTATTTGCTGGCAAAGATCACTATTGGCATTGGGAACAAGGTGGCAATCACACTTTAATAATGAACAAGAGGCAAAAGTAGTACAGAGACAGACAGCAGCAAGGGACAGAATGGGATGGTGAAGGAAAGCAGGCAGCCTGGGGAAGAGGATGGGTAGGAAGAGAGGCAGAGAATATCAGCCAGGAAACTGGAGTTGGGAGCACTCAGCATCATGGAGCTGATGGAGATGGAAGAGTGCTGCCCCTCCAGGGGTGTGGGGGGAAGAAAACTGAGTCTCGTCTTTATAAGGCTTTTTAGGGAAACAGAGCACCCCTTCTCAGTGCCACCCTGGGGTTAGGTCATCAACATCTCCAAGTCATCTCAAAGTTCTCAGTAAAACTTCAGAGTCATCATCCTAAAGTTACCAGCCCCTTTTTGATGTCCTACTAGTCTGAAACTACTGGGGTCTATGTTTTGTCAGGAATTTACATAACACAAGACCAGCAATCTTGACAAGGAGCACCTAGATGGTTTCCCCTGATTTTGCACATCTTACCAGGATGTGAATTTTAGTTACTATGTGAAAAGTTTTGTAAATTATGTTCCTTTGACCTTTGGAATGGTTTGTATGTAATTTCTGGAATCCCCTTTGCAATCTTATTTTCTGCTGAAACTTACTATACAGAATAAAAAAGGGATGGTGGTCAGGGGACCAGAATGATACATAATTTTAACACATATATCTCTGTATCTATCACTGGAAATTTCTTTCTTATTGAGGAAAGCTGCAGTTCTTCATTGACATCTAGGAAGATTGCAGTATCTTGTGTGATCAAGCCAAAAATATTTCATTCTCTATATAATCTATATATCATCTATCTTTCCCATGGTCCTCACTATTCCTCAGTTCCCATATTCAATCAGTTGTCAAATTTTGTGATTACTACCTGAAAAAAAAAAAAACAACAAACCTCAGACAAGGATACTCCTATTTTTCTCATTGGCAATGAAGTTGTGAAGAAGTATTTACTGAGCACCTGTTCTGTGTGAGGTCATAGGCTGGGCACTGGTGATAAAAGCAGAATAATCAAAACACCTCTGTCTTGTAGGAAATTAAAATCTCTTGGTGGAGACAACATGTGCATGTGCGCTTATGTACAAAATATTATAAAATACAAGTTAATTGTTTGGGAGGAATTGTAAAGGAGGAAGTTCTCTCTAACATTTAGGGGTCAGGATTCAGGAAAGTCTTCAAGTAGGAAGAGGAATCATCTTACATTAGCTCTGGAAGAAAACTGGCAGAGTTGAAGATGGATTTCATTCCAAGAGGAGTGACATCCTTTGTAAAGGCTCATTTATTTATCCCACTGTCCTCATTCTCCCTCACCTCCTATATACACTCAGTTGGCAAGTCTTGGAACAACAGCCTGAATACCTCAGACAAGCATCCTTATGTCTCCACTTACATAAACTCATCACTTCTCCCTTGGTCTATTAATAATAATAATAATAATAATCCAAGACACCATGCCCTTTCCTTTCCAAGCTCTCCTCAGCTGCCAAAGTGATATTCTTACTTGATGGTTCTAATTATGGCAGTTCCTCACTGAGTATTCTCCACTGGCTCCCTAGTCTTTATAGGATCAAAGCCAGAAATCCTGCATTTAATACCATGCATAATAGCTAAAACCTAAGGACCTAATCTTATGCTATGTACTCTGAGGGCCAGTCTTATTTGCCTTGTTGATGATTTTCACACATGACATTTTATTTTATATCTGCAAGCCTTTGTAGAGCCTGTAGCTCTCTCTTGGAATACAGTCCATCCATACCTCTGCCTCTAAAAATACCTAGTTCCTTTCAAAGTTCAATCAATAAGACTCCTCTTCCCACTTGTGTCCTTTCCTGAAAACTTTGAGGTGGGGGAGGGGCAAATGTTGGAGCAATTTTCCTCCTTTCTCCCAATTAACTTGCATTTTGTTTACATTTTTATATATGCAAATGTTGTTTCCACTAATAGGTTTAAGCTCCTAGAAGGCAGAGGCTGTTTGATCACATTGTTTGCATCCCAGTACCTAGCCTTATGACTTACACAAAATAGGTCCTTAAAATTACTTTTTGCCCACTTTAGTGCCACTGAGAAAAATAACACACTCTTATCAGTGGCATCTGGTGTCTGGAAAGAATATTACAGCATAGGGAAGAGTTTAGGCCAGAAAATTATATATGTGCAGCAGTCCCATGTCCCTTTGATATCCTTGGCTCTACAATAGGATGCTAATAGCACCTATCTCAGAGAGTTGTTCTGAGGATCAAAAGAGGTGATATTTATAAAGTGCTTACAACAATACTTAGCACATAGTAGACACTTAATAACTGTTTGTCCTCTCTTCCTCCCTGTGTAGTAGATATTTTAAAACAACCACATCCCAAACAAAATACATCATCTTTCCCCCTACACCCTTTCTTTTCGCAACCTTCCCTGTTATTGTAGAAGGCACTCCGACCCTCCCAATCACGCAGGCTGGAAGCTTGGAAGGTCATGTCCTCCCTTTCTCTCAGCCACCCCATCCCAATCCAAGGGGTGCCAAGGCCCATTGATTCTAACTTTGAAACATCTTTCATATCTGTCCTCTTCTATCCTCTAACTTTGCCACCAAACTGCTGCAGGGGCTTATTCCTTGTAGCCTGGACTATTGCAGCAACTGGCTGGGTGGTTTCCCTGCCTCAAGACTGTCCCCTTCAGCCCTCCCTCCAGTTAACTACCATATGTAATCTCCCTAAAGTACACACGACCCTTTCTCCCTCCATCCCCCAATAATACACACAGTAAATTTCAGTGGTTCCCTATCATCTCCAGGACCAAATACAAAATCCTTTGGTGCTCAAAGACCTTATAGATATGAGCTTCTCTTTTCTGTCTTCTTATACTTTTAAAGCTGCCAGCCTCCCCCACTCCCAGCATCCTTTGATCCAACAGCACTGCCCTCCTTTCTATTTCATTAATAAGAAACTCCATCTCTCATCCCTGGTCCTTTTCTCTGGTTGTCCCCCAGCCTACAATTCTCTTCTTCATCCCAGTCTGCTGGTTTCCCTGGAGTGCCATCTAAAATTCTGCTTTATGCAGGAAGCATTTCTCATTCCTGCTTAATTCTTGGGTCTTCCTATTGTTGATGATCTTTGATTTATTCTTTATATATCCTGTCTCTACATAGTTGTTTCCATGCTGCTTCCCTCATTAGATTGTGAACCCCTGGAGGGCAGGGATTTTTTTTGGAAGCAAGCCAAAACATTTTATCTTGGGGGTCAGCTCACATGCAGATGCCTTGGAGAAGCAGTTTGGGCCTGGAATTGTGTTAAATAAACCTAGACGCTTTGAAACCTCCTTTCATTTGCATCATCTTTGTCTATGTCTTTAAAATGTTAACTGACTTCCAAGGACATATTGGATTTCCAAAGACTTTTGGGGCCTAGAATTCTCCAAACTTCAGTTACTTAAAAAAGACAAGTCTTTCCTGTTTCCGCCCCAAGGTATGGCAGATTCAAGACAATGATTTACAAAAGCTAGATGTTTGAAGGCCTGCTCTGGCCTTTGCATCGTCTTTGTTAATGCCTTTAAAAATGTTAATTGACTTCCCAAAGACCTGATGAATGCCCCCAGACTCTTGGAGCCTAGAAAACAGAAATTTTGATTTTTATCTGAGTTTACTTCCAGGATGTAGCAGACCATTGTAATAAGAAAACTATGATAATATCCCAGGATGGGAAAAACTAAGTCTATTGATGAGAATACTTGAATCTTTGTCCTTTGGATCTTTAAAAACCTTGTTGAAATCATCATTAAACGGAGTTCATGGTTCTTCCTTGGACTACCCACATGGTGTGGTCACTCTTCTCTCTCTGTTTCATCTTTGCTCACACCTGAGGCTGGCACTCAGGTGCCGCCCTCAGGGATTAACACAGTGCAGTAGGCAATTAATAAATTCCTATCTATTGACTGCAGGTAAGAATTACATTTGAATCTCAGCTCCATTGCTTACTACTATCATTAAGGCAGTAGTCTTACTTTTTGAATATTGCATTCTGCAAGGTTATGTGTTTTTATAAGCCCCTAAGTCTAGTAAATTATCATGTAAAATAGTAAAAATACTCCAAAAAAACCTGACTCTTAAGAAAGCATGCATATGTATGTGTGTATATACATATGTATGATTATCATAAATTTTACTAAAATAAATGTTTATAGCAGACAGTTTGAAAACAGGTATGAAATATACAATATCCCTTTCTGTAAATTCCATAAATCTAACTGATTCCTACGGATTGCTTTTCCTGATTGTTGCAGAATTCTTCTGACCACAGCTAACTTACAGTTACAATTCAGCCATCATCTCAGAAAGGGAATTCCATGCCAATCAGTTCAGTTTTCCCCAAGAAATTTACTATAATTAAATCAGATTAAGAGAAGAACAAATTAAAAATCCCCAATTTATACAACAAATTAAAAATCCCGAATATCCAAGAAGAGATTAAAACAGAAAATTGTGAACCCATTTCATTGATAAATAAAACTAGGTGTTTGTTTTATGAAAATAATATAGATAAACTGTTAGCAAACTTCATTTAAAAAAGAAAGAAGACCATATTAAAGCCAAATCAAAAGGGGAAAGGGTGAATGTACAACCAGTGATGATGGAGCTATTTTATGCAACTACATGCCAATAAAACTGGTAGTCTTCTCTTTCTTGTTTGTGTTTTGTTTTGTTTTATTCCATCTTTCTCATTGTTCAGCTCATTGGTTATAATCCTTTACAACATGACTAAGTTCAAGGTGAAGGTATTTCTAAAACCTATTTTTGATTATATGCTGCTGTGTGGGGGAGGGAGGAAAAGAGAGAGAGGGAGAAAATTTGAAACTTAAGAGACTGTGGAACTGAATGTTGTAAGCTAAAAGTAAAGAAATAATTAAAAAAAAACTAATAGTTTAAGTGAAATGGATGAATATTTACAAAAATATAAACTGCCCAGATTAAAAGACAATAAAATAACTAAGTAATTATGTCTTTTTTTTTAAAGGTTGAACAAAACGTACAGGAGTGAATTCCCTAAGAACAAAGCCACAGCCCCAGATGAATTTATAAGTGAATTCTACCAAACATCTAAAGAGCAATTAATTTGAATCCTATACAAATTATCTTAAAAAAAGGAGACAAATCCAATTCCTTCTATGTCACAAGTATGGTTTTAATACCTATGCCAGGGAGAGCAAAAACAGAGAAAGAAAATTATAGACCAATTTTCCTAATGAAAATTGATGCAAAAAATTAAACGAAATGCTAGAAAGGAGAGTAGGGCAATATTTCACAACAATTGGACACTATGGGCACGTTGGATTACTACTGGGAATGTAGGGCCGGTTCACCATTAAGCTGACTATAAGAGTAACTGGCCATATTAACAAATAAACATAACAAAAAATATGATCAAATCAACAGATGCAGAGAAAGTTTTTGACAAAAAAATAACACTCATTCCTATTAAAAATCCCTGAAACCTCAGGAATAAATGGAGATGTTCATGAAATGATAAGAAGTAGCTATCCAAAACCAAGAGCAGCATTATCTGTAATGGAAATAAACTAGGAGCCCTTCTAGTAAGAACAGCAATGAAGCTGGAATGCCCATTGGCATGATCAGTATCCAATATTGTACTAGAAATGTGAGTTATTAAAATAAAATAAGAAAAAAATCAAAGAAAATATTAGAATATAGAATATTCCATAAAATAGAATGAAACAGGAAAGTGCATTTAAAATAACTACAGATGGCATAAAATATTTGGGGATCTAGTTGCCAAGACAAATGCAGGAACAACTTCAAAACACATTTCATAAAAATAAAGACAAATTTTAACAAGTGGAGAAATATTAATAATTCACGTGCTACCAATTCAACATAATAAAAATAATAATTCTACCAAAATTAATTTGTTTATCCAATGGTAAACCAACCAAGCTACCAAAGAAATATTTTATAGAGGTAGAAAAAAATGATAAAATTCATCTGGAAGAACACAAGTTCAAGAATATCAAAGGAATCCATGAGGGAAAAAGAGACTTCAAACTATATCTGCCCCCTCTAACCCCCACTCCCGACAAATTGTAAAAAATGTATTTCTTTAAATAGAAAAATATGCTGGTAAGGGAAACTGGTAAGGAAAACCCCAGTAAAGTACAAAATCAAAATACAAAAAAATCTTTTGACAAAACAATTTGAAGAAAAAAATCAACTTAACTAAACTTCTATATATTTCCACTGAACATATATACATATATATTATCTACACAAAACTATACATACATACTCCTCTAAATCCATATATGTGTGCATATATAAATACACACATATATAATCTTTAACAATACCTTGAAAATAAAACCATCACTTTCATAAGAAACTTTTAGAAGACAACCAGAATAATGGTATCAATTATTAGACATGAAGGAACAGAATACACTGTGAAAGGAGACACCTACAAATTCTTTTGGCAGCCTAAACAAATGTAACAATATAGAAATTGCAATTGATTTGGCTGGAAGCCTGGAAATTGCCTACCTAAGAAATGCTGAGCCCAGTTAGACTTAATAAATACTTTCAATGGGGTAAAACATTGGAAAGTTAGCTAATAAATTTGATTCAACAAACATTTATTAAGTGTCTACTATATACACAGCACTGAACTAGGTCTAGAGATAACAAAGATGAAAAAAGATGAAGTTCCTTCCCCCCAAGGATTTGTATCCCAATGAGAGATGTGGCATGTATACAAATAAGTAGAGTAGACTTTCAACTGAGGGGAAAATGTGAAAGATTCTATAGAGGAAGCTAGCTCCCACACATACATGTTCTAATGAGGCATTAGATAAGATTGGATAAGATATCCAAAGAGAAGAATAAGCAAGGACTTTAATGCAGGGTGGGGAAAAAAGGATGACTAGAAGCCTACAGATGTTTGGAAAACATTATATAAATGAAGAAAGCATGAAGAGACAATTCTGGGAAGATGTCAGAGTGGGTCAGAAAATTCCAAGCTCTCAAGATTTCCCCCACAAAAGGGTGAATATAGCACCATAGTGCGACCAAAGTGTGGGTAGAGATCAAACTATGTACAAAGTGGTCATCATCAGAACAATGCGGGACTGGTTAAGAAATAAAATGGTAGATGAGTGCAATAGATTAAGTACATTGTACACAGAAGTTAACAACCATAGTTATCTAGTATTTGATAAGCACAAAGATCCAAGCTTTGGGGGCAAGAACTAACTACATGAAAAAGAAAACTGTTGTAAGTTTTGGAAAGCAGTTTGGAAGAAACTAGGCATAGGCTGACATCTCACACCATATATCGAATGGCTAACCTCACTTACCTTGGCATTGCTTTCCAGGGCCATACACACAGATGATCAGGTTGATGCACACATTGCCAGAGTAGCTCTGTGTTTGGGAGGCTCTGAAGGAAAGTATGGGAGAGAAGAGGTATTAGACTGCTACCAAACTATAACTCTACAGAGCTGTTGTGTTGACCTCATTGTTGTAAGCCTCTGAAACCTAGACAGTCTACCAGCTCCATGCCAGGAAATTGAATAGCTTCCATTTGACTGGTCTTAAGAAGACTCTGAAGGTCATCAGGCAAGATAAAGTCCTGGACACTGAGGTCCTTTCTCTAGCAGAACTTCTAAGCATTGAAACTCTACTGAGGAGAGCATAACTCCGATGAGCTTTCCATGTTGTTCAAATATCAAATGGACATTTGCCAGAAATTCTACTTGATGGAGGAAAATGCTCATGCAGAAGTTAGAAGAAGTGATACAAGGATACTCTCAAGGTCTCTCTGAAGAACTTTGGAATCAATTGTAAGACACTGACAAAGGACCACCCAGCATGGCGTGCCCATGTCAAAAAAGGCACTGTACTCAATCAGTAAAGCAGAATTGCCATGGCTTAAAAGAAATCTGAGATGTGCAAATTAAAACACATCTCTACTCTAAATGTTCACATGGACTATTGGTGGCTGACCTGGGGTAGAGCCTTCTGAGCTTGAATTTGTCTTAGCCTCATTTGGACACACTGTACCACTGATGGAATCCTAATAAAACTGTCCCCAGCACCCATATTCTAGCTTCCTTACAGACCCACTGAACAGCAGGCCCACTTCCCCTACCTAGCCACTCACCCCCTCTTCCACCCTGACTCAATATCCTAACTTGTTCATATATGCCTCACTACTCACTAGAACAGGTATGTCCATGAACTCATATTTCTCACAGAAATAGCAGGTGTGTCTATGTGATGGGATCCCAACCATTGCCTCTAGCCAGCCACTGCCCTCAGACCCATTCCTCATATTTCCCACAGAAACAGCAGGTGTGTCCATGCACTCAACCACAGCTACATTCATCTAGTCTCAGACAGGACCACAATATTCAGCCAATCAGAAAGCTACCAGGATGCCCAAGCAGGATGTGGACCCCAAAACACCACAAGGGACTTTCCCTAAGTAGGCACCTGGGCAGCAATAGCAAAAGCTGTCCTTTAGGTGAGCTGATGATATAGAGAGGCTTATTAAAATATCATTTTCCTATATACATACCTTCCCAAATGGGTATTTCTGTATGCATTATAATTGTATGTGCAGTTCCACTGTGGCTGGCATCCCTCCCCTATTACCTAATCCTTTAACAACCCCTCCTGCCTTTTTAATATTTAATAATTTCTGTTATGTAATTACATCTTTACACTATAAAAATCCACCTTGTTTTCTCTGAGGTTGCTATTTCCTCTTGGAACTCAGCCGACTTCACGAGAGGTGTCAATCTCAAATGCCTACCCTTGGCTTAGGGGTGGTCTGACTTTGAATCCTATGAGATGGTTCTACCACAATACATCATGAAACTGCAACACCTTGACCTCAAGTTTGAGATGTCAATTTATTCCTCTTTGAGCAAGAAGGACAAGAACCAACCAACCATCACTGGTAAGATCAAAATGGGTACATGATTTATAAATAAAGGGTGATATCATAAGCAAGTCAGATGAGCACAGGAAAATTTACCCGTCAGATCTGTTGATAAGGAAAGAGTTTATGACCAATTCAAAGATAGAGAAGATCTCAGGAAATAAAACAGATCATTTTGATTACATTAAATTTAAGCTTTTTAGTAAACAAAACTAATTCAGCAAAATTAAAAGAAAAACAGGAAAAAATGAGGAAAAATTTTACATCAGATATCTTAGATAAATACTTCATTTCTCAAATACAGAAGGAATAGAGCCAAATTTATTTAGAAAAATAATAGCTAATCCCAAGCAGATAAATGGTCAAAAAATATGAATAGGCAGTTTTTAAAAGAAATCAAAGTTGTCTATAGCCATTTAAAAATGTTCTAAATCACTGCTGATTAAAGAACTACAAACTGAAACAAATCTGAGATACCACCTCACACTTATCAGATTGCCTAACATGACAGAATAGGAAAATGACACGTGCTGGAGATGCAGAAAATTAGCGACACTAAGGCATGATTGGTGGAATTGTGCATTGATCCAGCTGTTCTGGAGAACAATTTAGACCTATTCCCAGTAAGCTATGAAATTTCCCTTACCCATTGACCCACCAATACCACTGCAAGGCCTGTATCAAAAAGAGATTTATTTTTTACAAAGAGGAAAAGGGCATATATGTACAAAAATGCTAATGGAACCTCTTTTTTATGGTGGCAAAGAATTGGAATTAAGGAGATGCCCATCAATGGGGAAATGACTGAGCAAGCTGTGATATATGATTTTGGGGGAATACCATTATTTTGGCATAAGAAATCATGAGGCAGAGAAAGAAGATTCTGGGAAGTTGTTGGAATATGTCAGAAAATTCCAAACTCTCAAGATTTTCTCTCACAAAGAAGATGAAAATAACACCTCAGGGTGAAGAGTGAGTGAGTGAGTAAAAATAAATAAGAGTGGGGCCAGAACAGGGGTCCTTCTGGCACAATCTGAGATCTAAAGAAAAATCCCATGATGAAGTTTGGTCCCTGTGAAGAGTGAACAGCTCCAGACTAGGTCCTAGATCAGCTTACACAAAAAACAGCATTGAGGTTGGCTGCATTGGGAGGCTGCCTCAGCCACAGCCATAGGAACTTTTAACTCTGGAACAGCGAGGGGTATTGGGCATCTGAGCCAGGAAGAGCAAGGGACAAGGGATACTAGACCCAGCTGTGTTGTGAAGATGTTCTGGGGGTGAGAAAGAACCAGGATACGACACATGAGTGCAGAAGCAGTGGGGCAGCTGGCTGTTGTCACTTACAGGAGGTTGCAGGTCTCCATTCTAGTTCCAGGCCAGAGGGGAGAAATGAAGCAGAATCTGAAGCCAGAAGCACTATTTCCCAAACCCCAGGACTAGATGTGATAACAATAAACTAAGTTACTACAATTTTTAAAAAAAATGCACAGGTAAAGGAGAAAGAATTCAATCACAGAGAATTACTATGGGAATAGAGAAGACCGGGGCTCCTCTTCAGAGGAGGACACTGAAGCAAAGAAAGCCTCTTCTACCCCAAGAGTAATGTCAAATGGTCACCTGCTCAAAAGAAGTCATAGAAGAACTATAAAAATCAAACAAGAGAGATTGAGGAAAAACTTTAAAAAATATGAACAATACAAGAAAAAGAAGAAGATTATGAAAAGAAAGCCAAGCAGTTAGGAAAGGAGAACCAGAGTCTTAAGGAAGAAAAAGACTCCTTGAAAATCAGAATTGGGCAAGGGGAAGCCAGAGAAGTCATAAGAGAGTGAGAAATAATAAAACAAAATATAAAGAATGGAAAAAAGAAGACAATGTGAAATATCTCATAAGGAAAACAACTGATCTGGCGAGCAGACCAAGAACAGAAAACATAAGAATAATCAGACTACCTGAAAGCTGTTGTAAAGGGAGAAGAATCTTGATGCAATCATACAAAAAATAATCAAGGCAAATTGTCCTGATGCATTAGTACAGGAAGAGAAAGTAGAAATAGAAGAAATCCACCAACCACCAGCTGAGAGAGATTCTATGAGAAAAACCCACAGGAATGTCATAGTCAAATTCCTAAAGCCCCAGCTCAAGGATAAAATATTATGAATAACAACAACAACAAAATTTAATATTACAGAGCCACAATTAGAATCACACAAGACCTAGCAGTGGTGACACTAAAAAACCGTAGGTCTTGGAACACTATCTATGAGAGAGCAAAAGAACTGGGGTTCCTGACATTATGATATTATGATAACATAATAGCCACAAATAGAAACAAAGTTAAGCATAATCCCAAATGAAAAAAAAAAACGGACATTTAATGAACTGTCAGGCTTTCAGGACTTTGTTAAGAAAACAAAAACGGAACTAAATAGATTTATCATACAAGAGCCAAGAAAAATACAAGGTACATACCAAAGGTGAATTACAAGGGACTCAGTAAGGACACACTATTTACCTTTTATATATGTAAAATGTAAAACGTATGTCTAACTAAGACTGTTATTAGTAACTGGGTTTTTCACAGGAAAGACAGGGGTAGAACTGAGCATGATATGACTTTAAAAAGTAAAACCGTTTAGGAACAGTTAAAAAGTAATTATTTTATACAGATGAGGTGTGAGAGGAAGAGCTGACACAGAGGAATTAGATGGGAGGGAAAGCTATTAGTTCTGGAAACCTACTTTCATCGGGAATGGGTTGAAGAGGGAACAATACATATATATCTAGAGGAGCATAAAAGCCTCTTAAATTCAGAAAGAAATAAAATGCAAAGAGGAGAGAGAAGGGAGAGAGGATAAGGGAGGGATCTCTAGAAGGGAAGGTGAGGGAACAGGTTAAAGGGGCAGGGTATAGAAGTGTGTTGAGAATGATGGGAATGGGAAGATAAGGAAGGGATCTTTGGGGGTGGGGGGAAGGTAGGTTAAGTAATAGGAGGCCAAGGTGGAGGGTAGAAGTAAAGTAGAAGAATTAGGAGGTATTGGAAATAAGAGATACTAACAAACATAAAAACAAAGATCAGAAGTAGAATTTCTTAGGGAAAGTATATGTCTATATATGTATGTATGTGTATAGATGTATATGGGTATGTATATATCTATAATTATATATAAATATATCCATGCTTAATTTTAGCCTTCTGGGGGCAAGTGGAAGAGAGGAAAGGAACAAAGTAAAATGTGCGCAACAGAGAAGAAAAGAAAACTTACAAGGAAGCAAAGATAGACAGTTCTCAATACAACCTGTAGTATTTATTGTATGGGCTTTCTTGAAATGCAAATTCATTGCTATAATATTTTAAATCCTCTTACATTATGCTGTGCACATGACATGCTTTTTTTTCTTATTTTTATATTTAAGTTTCAATATTTAAACATATAATACATATCTTTTTCTTTTCTTATTGTGTATTTAAGTTTTAGTAATAAAAAAAGAGGAAGAAATCACGAGGGGAATGTTTGCAGAAAAACCTGGCAATATTTATATGAACGGGGGCAAAATTAAGTGAACAAAAGCAGGAGAGCATCAAACATGGTAACAGCAATATTATAATCATGATCAACTCTGAAACACTTAGCGACTTTGATCAAAAAAATAATCCAACACAATAAAACAATCCAAAGGACTCACGATAAGATGCCATCCATAGCCAATGAGAGGACGGATGGATTCAGCGGGCATACCGAAGCATATTTTTCCCTTACTTTATTTTACTTAGTTTTTTTTTGCAACACGGCTGATACGGAAATGTTTTGTATAACTTCATATGTACAAGGGATTTGTTACTTGATTTCTCTAGTGGGTGGGTGGGGGCTGGAGAAAGGCAGAGAATTTCGAACTCAAATTTTTAAAAAAATAAATATTAAAACTAAATAGAAATTATATTAAAAGACCAGACAGCAAAATAATAAATGTATTTCTCTGCACCGCAGTTTTAGAATACTTTGCCATGTGCTTGGGCAGAAAAATATTACAAACCAACATAAAAAGACCGAAGTGATGGATTCATCCTTTATACACCATAATATAAGAAGAAGAGGAACTGGTTTAGGGATCATCGCAAAAGACACCGAACCAAATAATGTCTAACAATAAAATCGGACCCGGCTCTGGGTGGTGTGGGGGCGGAGGCGGAGGCGGAAGCGGAAGCGGGGGGAGCCGGACAGCGGAGGGGGAGTTGGAGAAGGTGGGGGCGGCAGGGCGTGAGGGAGCGGCAGCTGTGGACGGCAGGCTCGTTGGCCTGGAGTCCCCGAAGCGGAGTAGCGATGGCGGAGAGTCCGACTGAAAAGGCGGCGACTGCTGGGGCCGAGACTGCGGGGAGCCCGCGCCCGGGCGGCGTCGAGGGCGGCGGCGGAGGACCCCCCTCCCTACCCGACGTGGAGGCAGCGGCGAACGGAACCGGCGGGACGGACAGAACTGGTGAGCCGGCTGTTACCCGCGATGCGGACCCTACCGGCGGGGCGGGCGGCACCGGCAAAACTGGCAGCCCGGGCGTTATCACTGGGCCGGACGGCACCGGGGGGCCGGACGTTGATGTTGGGCCGTGTGGAGGCATGGACCCGTGGGCCGGGTTCATGGGGGTTGCTGCGCCCTGCAGAGGCCTGGACCCGCTGCTCCACTTCTTGACTGCTCCCGGGCCGAGCAGACACCTGGACCCGCTGCAGTACCTGATGCCCGTGCCCCCGCCCGTTGCCCTGCCGATCAGACGCCGGGACCCTGTGCCTGCGGCCTCGCCTGCTGCCGGGCCGGGGGGAGGCCTGGACCCCCTTCGGGACCCACTGCGCGTGCCCTCTCCGGGTCCCGTGCCCTCTCCGGGTCCCGTGCCCTCGCCTGGTCCCGTGCCCTCGCCTGGTCCCGTGCCCTCTCCGGGTCCCGTGCACTCGCCTGCTCCCGTGCACTCACCTGTTGCCGGGCCGGGGGGAGGCCCGGACCCCCTTCGGGACCCACTGCGCGTGCCCTCTCCGGGTCCCGTGCCCTCTCCGGGTCCCGTGCCCTCGCCTGGTCCCGTGCCCTCGCCTGGTCCCGTGCCCTCTCCGGGTCCCATGCCCTCGCCTGCTCCCGTGTACTCGCCTGCTCCCGTGTACTCGCCTGCTCCCGTGCACTCACCTGCTCCCGTGCACTCACCTGTTGCCGGGCCGGAGGAAGGCCTGGACCCCCTGCCGGAACCGTTGCCCGTGCCCTCTTCTCTTCCCGTGCCCTTGCTTGTTGCTGGGCCTGGGGGAGGCCTGGACTCCCTGCCAGACCAGCTGCCTGACCCACTGCCGGGGCCCTCCTCCGCTGCGGACGGGGCCCCCACTCTCAGTTCCTTGCCTGTCTGGGACCCTACGGTAGCCTCGGACTGGGACAACGAGCGCCCCACCCCGCAGTGCCTGCTGCGCATCAAGCGGGACATCATGTCCATTTATAAGGAGCCTCCCCCCGGGATGTTCGTTGTGCCTGATCCCGATGACATGACTAGGATTCATGCATTGATCACAGGCCCCTTTGACACTCCTTATGAAGGGGGTTTCTTCTTGTTCTTGATTCGCTGTCCTCCAGATTATCCTATCCGCCCACCACGGGTCAAACTGCTGACCACGGGCAATAACACCGTGAGGTTTAACCCCAACTTCTACCGCAGTGGGAAAGTCTGCCTGAGTATTCTGGG